>LQRL01143455.1:723-38714 GCA_001703475.1 Hydroides elegans
CGGATTTTTGCAATAAAGATGCTTAATTAAAAGAGGGCATTTAAGCTACAAGTTCTATGTATAAATGGACTCGCACACATACTATGCTGGGCCTCATATATATAGAGAACTTGTTGGAAGTTGGAACCTTTATTTACCTAATACTGTAAATTAATCAATATGTACTGCGAAATCAAAATGGCATATTAACATATACACTGCACTAATGGGCCATCGTATTTTTTATTATGTTAACATTGGAATAAAAAATGACAACATTGGTTTTTGAAACGTCAACATATTAAGCTTTCAGAAAATGTATAGTTTAAAGATTTAACAAGCAGTGCACACGAAACCCTATTTTGTGTCACAAGAGACCGGACTATACGGCACGCTGTGGCGATCCGAACTCTACGTTACATACATTTTCGAAATCCAAATAAAATTGTTCCCGGACCTAACAGTTTAAAGGACATTTTGCCTGGACACATTTAGGTCCCATGTCACTCAAACAGGTGACATTGTGTGAGACAATACTTGTTATCTTGATAGCTTCTTCCGACTTATGTAGTTCTTAATTTAAATGTTATTTTTGTTCATACAATGGATAACCTGAGTTTTGCAACAGTACTTTTAACAATTTCAAAATGCTTTAATGAAAACTGTATACACTACTGTTTGCATGATTAATAATATATACAACAATTGTATTATACGTAGCTTGTGATAAGAAAATATTTTAACGCTTTCTTAAATGACTCGATATTCACACATATTCTTATACTTTGGGGTAATTGATTCCACCATTTAGGCCCAATTATGGACACTAATTTGGACCTTAGACTTGTTCTGACATATATATTTTTTTAATTTATCACGTGACTTCATATCATAGGAGACTGTACCTCTGTTTAACATGAAATATGACTGCAGATTTTTAGGAAGATTGTTATGGTAAGCTCTATAGACGATTTGCATACCTTTAAATTTTACTATATCAAGGAACTTAAGACTATTTATATTCCTGAACAATGCACTCGTATGGTAGAGCCTATCTACCTTATGAATTATTCTAATACACCTTTTTTGTAATGTAACAATTTTTTTGTAGATTACACTTAACAGTACTTGCCCATATCTCACAGCAATAACTAAGATGTGGTAAAAACAATGAGTTATATAACGTGATAAGCGCTTCATGATTTAAATACTCTCTTGCTTTATAAATAATAGATATGGACTTAGCTAGTTTACTTTTTACTTGGTTGATATGTTCATTCCAGCACAATTTTTCATCAATAAGCACTCCAAGGAACTTGGTAACTGAGACTCTTTCTATGTCACTATCATTTATACAAATATATACAGTTGTGGACGTGAAATAATTTTCCAGTTTTCTGTTATTTTATTAAACAAATATTCTTCCATTTTTTTTGAAGCGGACAACTTGATCGCCGAGTTTTGCAACAGTGCTTTTACAACAAATATCTACAGCAGTGGACGTCAAATGTACTTCCGGTTTGAAACAGATGGGAGTACGACGCGGGATGGATTTGAAATCAATTACCGATATACCAGTAAGCATGGCTTGAGTTTTTATTCGCACTTTTGAAAATAAAATGGGTAAAAGAGCCCTGAAAAATGGGTTTAAAATGAGCAAAGAACAATTGTATTTCAGCAACGAAAAAAAAAAACTACACTATCACTAATAGTGGACGTGAAATGTATTACCGGTTTGAGAGCGCAGATGACTTTGGTTTAAAATGAGTTAAAGGGCACTGGCACATTGGTAGCCTTTTCTTCTTCTTTTTTCTAACAAACCTGCCTTCCAAAGTATTGTTTATGGGAAACTCAAAAAACAACCAACCTCACCGCTCGATGTTTTGGTATCCCATACATTGGAAGAGAGGTTTATTAGGCCAAAAACAAGAAAAGGCTTTCAATGGGGCTAGACCCTAAGGATCCATACAGTAAGTAAGGTGCTAGTTTTTAAAATTGTATTTGAAATATACATAATAAGAATCAGCAGCTATTAAAATAGTTGATTAATAACCTTGCTCTAAAATCGATGCCTCTTTTTATCTAGATATGCTGACATACACTTAGTTTTCGATTGTTTTTTTTAACGATGGCGCTATGTCATTTTACCTAATCTCACAAATTAAGATAAGTACATGGGTAAATGTAATTGTTTACGTGTGTAGGTCTGTTCACGCAAATAAACAAACAACCTGTTTCCGCAAATTACGGACTTTTAATGGAATCATCTTCGAGCTGTTTTTACATGAACGCGGCCTATTGTAGATATATTTGTTTAGGTTCTGCTTCTGATGATTGCCAATCGTCATCCTCCTCCTCCAGTAACAATAACAATGGCAGTAACGGTAGAGGTATGTGTATATTTGAAATGTTCACATTTTGATATAATATTGAAAATTCAATATTTGATTCTATATGCATGAAAAACACTGCGTTAGGGCCTGGCCACTCTGTGACCGTTAACATGATTGATTAATTAACTAATTAACTCAAAATATATGTAGTTTCAATTTGATTTTGCTTGCAAAATTAATTAACTGTTAATATGCATTCGTTCATGTTATGTTTGTGTGCAGGCTAATTTATTATTTCCGGTATTTGGTACGTCTTGTTGATTGTGGGATTCAGGAATTAATTTCATTCCATCACACCGATTGTTATTTTTTAAAAATGTTTGTTAAGTTTTTCGTATATGTTTTTTTTATGCGCAGGCCAATTACGTACATCAGGTATTTGGTATGTCTGACAGTTCTTGGGGTTCGTGACTTTCTTTTCATTCCAACACACCGTTTGTTTAGATTTTAATGTTTGTCATTGTTTTTGTTTTTTTTTCTGCGCAGGCCAATTAAGTACATCCGATATTTGGCACATCTGGTTAATCATGTTTTTTTGGTATTGTTTTTTCATTCTATCACACCGTTTGATATTATTCTATGTTTATTACAGTTTAATATTTGGTTTATTTGTTTTGCGCAGGCCAATTAGGTAGGTTCGGTATTTGGTACGTCTGGCTGATCATTGGCTTTCGGAAATTTCTGCAATCCGAAAGTAGTTTGACAATTATATGTAGGAATTGTCATAAATCACAAACTATAGTATGCATTTGTTTATGTTTTGTTTACTTTTTCTGCGCAGGCCAATTAGGTAATTCCGGTATTTGGTACATCTGGTTGATCGTGTGTTTCGTTGGATCCGTCATACTGTTGGATTTGGCTTTGCCTGCAAAATTGATAAAGTGATAAAATTCTTTTGTTTATGTTTTTGTTTTGCGCAGGCCAATTAGGTAATTCCGGTATTTGGTACATCTGGTTGATCGTGGGTTTCGTTGCATTCGTCCTTTTGTTCATGATAGTCATTGGCAGTGCAATCAAGAACGGAGGGTTGCGACGTCGTAGAGGGGTGAGTTTATTTGATATAATCTTTAAACTCCTTTTAAAATAAGCATAAGTGGCATAAATTAAAAATTTCGACCTATGGTTTATTTCTTATTTTGTTTACTTCTTATCGTTTTTTTTGTTTTCAAATCTTCAAAGTACCATAAATAAAAGAATTTTTATTCACACTGACAATCTAAACATAACTAAGGATACCACATGGTTTAGAAAGCATTAAGTGCACTCGGTAGAACGTGACAGCCTATAATCAATCCATTTTATTGTTCATTTTATGTGTTCATTTTTATCTTTACGCAGATTGGCATCTTTCCACCACGCGTCACACATGCACCACCACAACCAGTCAACTAGACAACCATCTACACCACCCAACCACCCCAACCACCACAAAATCAACCACCTCCACCACAACCAACTGCGCAAATGGGACAACCACCAACCTATCAGCAGTCGGTTATGTACCCGCCTCAACAGCAAATGTACCCGACCCAAGACCCGGCTTACCCACCTGGTGTGTACCCGCCACCGCATCCTAATCCGTATCAATAAAAGGGACATGCAACATATCATATAAAGTTATCTTATAAGCAATTTTTTATGCGATATACCAACGATTTCAAATGGTATAACGGCCGTTTCCAAATGAAAGTATATAAGTTTAGACCCCCTTCACCAATTAACCAACAAACCGTCACAAAGCTTCAGCTCCACCACCTCAGCATATGCAACCACGAGCCTACCAGCAGTTAGCAGTTTACCCGCCACAGCAAATCTACCCGCCACTAGACCCGGCTTACCCGCCTGGGGTATACCCACCACCGCCTCCTAATCCATATAAATAAAGGAAAATCTAAACACATATTTTAGGCAAAATATTCTATGTCATGATTATATACCCACCACCACCGCAAATATACCCACCACCACAAGCTAATGACCCGGTTTACCCACCAGGCGTTTATCCACCACCTATTCCTAATCCGTATCAATGCACGATGATCTATGAACATCTTGTGTATTATAAACATCTTGGCAAAAAATCCGATATTATGATTCTATAAAATATGTTGTTATGGGATATGCTTACAATTACAAATGGCACAAAGGCCGCTTTCAAATGAATGCATATAAGTAAAAGACCCGCCTTTACCTACATATATTGGACAACATATTACAAATGACATAAGGAGCACCTCAAACTAAGGTAATACGAATACAAGGTAATACGAGTTTTCCAACCAATCGTCACAAACCTCCACCACATCAACATATGCATCACCATCCTACCAGCAACCAGGCGTTTACCCAACCCAGATGAACCTACCACAACCATGCTTACCCACCCGAAATGTACCAATCAACCACCACTTCCTAACTCATATCAATAAAGAATAACTTAAAAACATCATTTTTGTCCAAATATCCTATATCATGATTGTTTTGCCAACCATTGCAAGCATAAGACCCAGTCTACCCATAAGAAGGATAATTAAAACAAATTTTTTTGGCAGAATATTCTGTATGAATATCTAATAAGCAATACCAATATGCGATGCATCTACAATCACAACCACCATACCCACTGCCCTTTAAAAGGTAAATAAAGGTACAAATAGGTAAAAAAAATTGTAAACGACGATCCGACGTTTCTAAGTTTGATCAAGTAATTGAAATATACATTTATAATGGTACAAAGATAATTTGTGAATGTTTTTTTATTTACTGAAATCGTAACTACTTCGGGAACACCATAGGTGCTTTAAAATGTTTTTCGTAAAACGTACATGATATGCGTGATTGTTTATAATCTAGACATATCAAAGACCAACGGTATTTTATGATTGCATTTAAAACCTCAACATATGATTTTCATGAAAATATAGTTTTATAGAGAAAATGAATGCAACAAAGGAATTTGTTTGATTAACAAATCGTTTTAAACTTTTTATTTGTGTTTTATTCATGTATTTATCCATTATATATTGTTGTCTTTATTATGATAATAATTCCTTTGATGTTGTCTTTGTACGGTTAATAGCCTAAATAAATATCTGTTTCTGTGCTGTTTAAAATGCGGATTAGATTATTATATAATTGCATTTTTTTTCTTTAAAAGAAGTTAGTATAGGCCCCTACATATTTTTTAAGCATTTATTATACAGTCTGAAGTAAATAAAAAACAAATTTTGGCGGCAAGTGAAATGCCGAAATGGGCTTAACTGAATTATATAAAAACGTAAAACACAATGAAAGTCGTAAAGAAGTAGTACACACTAAGCTCTGTCTGGGCAGAACTATGTTTAATACTGTTGGCTTGACTAAATATACATGTATCATAAACAAAATGCATATTAGGTGAACGTTTTTATTTTTCTGTATGAATGAGGTCACTTGGTAGGCTATAGCACAAATGTCACTTTGAACATATTAATAATCATAAGATTTAAAATAATAGATTTATTCAATTGAAAATGCTAAGAGATTTCTAGTTGTTTTACTTTTTACACATGGCACCCCCATGAAAATGAACATGTATAAAAGTAAAAGTGACGCGTGATTTCATGACGTAACACGAGGTGGCCAGCCTCAGTCCTTGTTTATTAAAATGCTCAAATTACACGCAGAAAATTATCTTACTTAGTGAAAACAGCCATATTTAAGTTATTACAATTATATTTCTCTGATTACATAATTTACGTGATTCAAGATTGCATATGGCAACTGCAATGATTTTTATGAGACTTTAAAACTGTCAAGGAAACTATCTGTCGTCTCTTTGGGATTTCCTGCAAATTTAATCGAGGCCTTAGTAATGCATATATTATTGTACTAAATTGTTGTGGTTTTCTTTAAAAACAAACAGATTAAATCGAAATTAGATCATTTGCTCTTGAATGTGAACATAACAAATCAATTTATACATTGACCAATAGCCGAGTAATTACGATTACAATGTGTTTTGATGTCATTTGATATGAAACAATAGTTTCAAATTGATGTGAAACAATAGTTTTGCTCCTTACCTAATAAATTTCATGCAATCAAAACCAATCAAACCAAAACAATTTCATGAAATCGGGAATTATCAAACTGAAACAATTCAATGCAATTGTGTCCTTGATTATGCAAGTATAGGTGCACTTAATCATTTTTGTTTGTATTTGACAAGCATGTTAAGGCTTAATTGATTCATGTTCATCGCAAATTAATTTCAGGATTGATAAAAAACTCAGTTATGACACGTTATTTGATAAAATTAATGCATCGATATGTCCCATAACCTGCTGGGAAAATATATAGAGAATATCGTATTCTAAATAATATTGAATAATTTGCAATTAACTGCACACATTAGCATTGAATTTAAGCGTTGCGTTGACAGCATAACATATCATATTTTATTTAATCAATGCATCGATGACAAACATTACACTTTACTTTTGTACAGATAAATAATTGGATTGGAAAATGGGATTGACAAGAATATTTCAATAGGACGTCGTTCGGATTTAACATAATAATAAAGACTTTTTAATACACACAACTCTTTTCCTAGGTAACTATATAAATATACACTAAATATAAAACAAATAAATGTTTTTGGTCTCATATGAACCCTGATTGACCTCATTCAATTCTTATGAAAAGTAAAAACAAAACTATTTGATATATCCGTTTATTTGTGGACTGCAACACAATGAAATCAATTACTTTTTTACACTAACGGAAATCCGGAAATCATAGCTCAAATACGAGTAATGGATATCTTCCTTACATTAAAAGGTCTTTTGTTCTATACCGGAGTCACAAATATGAACATTCCAAATATAATTGTACCAATGAATGTTATTGATTTGGAACCTTAATGTTAGGAAAGCTTTAGGTTCAAATGCGTGTCATTTACTCTGCAGTTAAAAGCTTTTACAATAGTAAAAACAATATAACTAGCAAATTTTAAAACAATTGTACATATGTATAAGACCTTGTACATTTGTTCAAGACCTTTACGTAAGATAAACAATCACTTAGTTTTTGTTGTGTTTGACGTAAAATAGTGACGTAAAAATGCGGAAATTAGAATGCTATATGGTGTGGTTAAAACAATTGAGTGATTTTTTATAACCATTGAATAAAATCAATCGAGTATTTAAAATGATGACATTGTTCGAATTTGGATTATAAAGAAATAAAAACTAAAGATGGAATCCATGAATCATAAAATCAGTATATCCTTCTTTTGGATTTTCATATTTGTATCATCAATGCATGGATGTTTTGAAAAACAGTTTACGAGAATAAATGAATTACACTTAGAGGAACTTTTACAAGCAGAAGGTTTCTTTCAGACGCAACAATGCGCGATCAATTCAACAATAACAAAGTAAGACATCATTACATATAAAAAATGTATGTATATTGCTACAAAAATCTTTTTTTTACAAAAGCACATAAATTGACGGGTTTAGCAATTGATATTTTCTTAATTTTATCATTATTTATATCTCAAATTGTGATTTAAAAAAAGCCATAGTTTAATGGGAAAGCGCTTGCATGGTTATCGCAAGGCCCTCGGACTGAAGATATGTGTGCTCTAGCAGCAACTTTCGGACCTGCAATAGATTAAAATCATTTTTATAATCATTTGTAAACCGTGTTTTATTTCAGCCTAAAACATTGCCTGGAATATTGCAACACATTGACTACATGCGTTGCTTTCGCTACGAACAATAACGAGTGTTACATTTGCAATAATTCAACAACAGCTGAAAGCGGAGATCTGATTCCGGTGGATTTACAAGATCGCTTTCTTATCTGGTATGAATACCTCCTGGAAATACAAGGTAAGGTCTCTTACCAGTTTAAATCCCCCATCAGAAAACGAAGTTGCATTATTAGTTTTTATTTCAAGTTGATATCAACGTATATTCTATTATTGATAAATATATGATTTCATTTATAGTCGCTCATTTTGGGTCATCGCCCGGTGTAAAGAGACACAAAATACCAAAACATGATAAATAATCAGTCATTAAAACCACCATATTTTATTATATATTACAGAAAACGAAAACAAATAAAATATAGAAAATGTATAGACATGATTTTTATTCAGATTTGCCCAACCCGCCCAGGCGCATAATATGATCACTATTCTGTTATTCAAACCGCCACATTTAATTATATATAACAGAAAACAAAAACAGATAAAACATAAAACTAAACGATACACAAAATATTTTATTCACAGTTGCCCCATGTGCCTCATCACCTTGTTTGAACCAAGGCACATGTACAGATCTAGAAGAAAGTCCAGGTGGTGTACTCATTTATATGTGCACGTGAAATTCTGGCTATTCAGGCCGGCATTGTGAAGGTAGGTTGCTTGACAAGGGAAATCGGTTTATGCATTTGGGGGTATGCATCAATGACATGACGACGCAAGCATATATTTGTTTTTGTAGTTATTATATTTTTCATATGCATTTGGCGGCATTCATAATATTCAAAACGCTATTATTTTCTTCAAATTAGAAATTTAACAACGTATGATTATCTTAGATTAAAAAAACTAAAACATCACAACACACCAAATGTCACTCAAAATACCGGAAAACGTTGTTTTAGAATAAGATAAAAAAAACGAAAGAACACTCAATTTGATGTTCCTTTTATTCCCGTTTTAATATATATTTGTTTCTATTCTAAACAGCACTACAGTCTCCGTGTCAGTCAGTGCCCTGTCAGCATGGTGGAACATGTGTTAATGACTTGACGACAAACTCGTACATGTGTATTTGTACAGATAACTACGATGGAGTTCAATGCGAAATATTTATAGGTATGTAAACACCGCATTAAGCTTATAGTTAAGATACACATTTGATATTTCACACGAGCTCATTTGTCATAGAAGTGGCAAATACGACGGACGAATTCTTTGTTAAGATACTTAGTAGCAATCTGGACCCTTTTTAATATCACCTATGTCGTCAAATTTACAGATCTATTGCTTAGATATATATATTTAAAGAGTATGTGTTGGATATCAAATATATAAAGAATATTAAATTGTAAATTGTATTGTATTAGCAGTTAATCCATGAAGTTGCACACAATTAAAGGCGTGCAAAATTAGCTTAACATTTGATGTCGAAATGTATGAAAACACATTCGAATATAAAATCACAAATTGTATATAGAAGACAGTCTGTGTATGTTCATCAAGGCACATATAATAATAAATATACATTTTGATGCAAGGCTTAAGCAAGAATTTTGAGGCAATAACTATACATATTTTGTGATGAACCTTTATTTCTATATATTATTTTATATATTTTGAAACAATTGTAAAACATGGCAGATAAATTTCACTTTCTTATACAAATATTCAATTTCTATACTCCTAAGAACTAAAAGTAATACAAAAGCAATCATTAAGCATATAAATGATATTAGAGTATCAAATTATTTAGCAGATTTTCTCTCCACACTCATCCTTTGACTGTGACAGAATGTTGGTACCGCTGTAACGATAAACACTTAACACATAAATGGTAACAGGTGGCCACCCAAAATGCCTATGGACTTCGGTTTAGATAATGATGAAAAAAGAAATATAGACACTGAAATAATATTTAAATTTATGTTTACATATAAGAGTTATGTATACTTAGTATAATTTCGTTTTAGATGTTCTCTTCCCGTGCCTCTCTGAGCCATGTCTGAATCAAGGATTATGCCTCGAGAATCCGACAACGCTAACCTACACATGCACCTGTTTGAATGGATTCGGTGGAACAGATTGTGAATTTGTAATACGTATGTTAATTGCAATTATATCATTATTGGTAGAACAAAACCTGCACACTGTTGTGCTGTGTAATTACCGATTTTGAATCAATAATAATCGGGGAAAATTTCTACCTGTTAGAATACCTATCGTGGAACAAATTGTGAATTTATCATCCGTATGTTAATTTGCAACTTATATTATGCGCGGTTGTTTGCATTGACAATTGCAAATGATTTCACTATTGGTAGAACAAAACCTGCACACTGTTGTGCTGTGTAATTACCTATTTTGAATAAATAATAATCGTGGAAACTGCAACCTGTTTGAATACCTATGGTGGAAAAAATTGTGAATTCATAATACGTATGTTCATTTGTAACTTAGATTATGGTTTGATTTAGCTGCTATTTGCATTGACAATTGCAAATGATATCATTATAGGTAGAAAAAACCTACACACTTTTGTGTTGGTTAATTACCAGTTTTGAATCAACAATAATCATAGAACTGCTAATAAGCATATATGAAAATGTAGATGAGCTACAAGCTTAAATAACCTTTTGAGTGACAATATTGTTTATTTGTTCAAGCCTCATCGTGTACGAGTCCTGTGAATCCTGAATCGAACACGTGTTACTGGAGGACCGCTTCTCAGTCCTGGCAAGGAACGCAAGATTTTTGCGAAGCGGATGGTGGTTTCCTGGCCAATATACGAACTGAAGCAACTAATAATTTCTTGATAGACAATGGCCTGTTTCCGTAAGTGGAAGTTTAAATACTTGAACCGACTGTTTTATGTTAAGTAATTTATAAATATCAGCAAAGCCTCTGTTTGTATAAGAACAATGTACATATCAATCAAAATCTTTTTCAAGAAGGGAATGTTTGGCATGCAAAGCATGAGGCCCACAATGGGTCAACTGAACATAACTAAGTGACTCTTGGGGATCGTACTTCTAATCCTTTATCGTTGAATCGTATATTCTTTTTATATTTTGGTTTTATTGCATGTAATACTAATGTACTCGGATTTTTGTGAATGCTGTCATTTTTGCTTACACACTAGAACTTAAAATCATATTCATTTGTTGTCATCTGTATGCTCTTTGCAAAACAAAGGGGCACTCACACCACATTAATTCGGATTGGCTACGGATAACCTTAATTTGCAACTTTGTCGGTTTATAAACTTTTATTTTATAAGGTTTCCCTGATATTTCATTTAATGTTTAGCGACACTCAATACACATACACTTGGATTGGCTTAAGATGGCTTAATATGCAGAATGTCTGGTGGGATGGTACTGAACTTGATGTAGCCACCTGGGAAAACTGGCAAGGAGTCACTCAGACAGGTAAAATAAGATATATTTCATTGATTGCAATCTACATAACAATGATGTGATTGAATTACTACTTATAAAATCATTTAATATATGTGATAGACGTTAGTCGTGAATGCATTAAATTAATATTTTCAACATTATCAATACTGCTAATGACTAGAATGTAATAATGATTATTTATCACAGTTATTAGTTATTAAAACGCTGTAAGGAACAAATGAAGATTTAAAACGACTTGTTTTTAAATCACTCTTTGGACGAAATGTCTATGAAATGCCACATTCGGGCATAACCCTGTCTTGGCCTAAAGGAAACATCCGAGATATCTATAAACATTCGGACATAGCGAGAGGAAGCCTTTTTTTATCACAGGAAATATTTCCGGATGTTTATATACGTCTCAGCGTCTTATGAACGTCATTCTTACGCCATATGGTTTGCGCTGTCGGTGAGATATCCTTGTTGTGTCCAGGACACAATATAATTATTTATATGAGCCAAAAATAGGCTGTTCTCTTAACGGCTGTGGACGTTTGCTAAAAGACCTTATAAGATAGTGTTCCCTAAAATTGAGTCCGTTTAACCGGACCCTGTTTGTTTGGTACCGCTTTAAACTAGATGCGGTTCATTAAACTATGTGCTACAAAAAGGCAATGTGCATAAAAATGTGCTCCAACATCGCATACCCTACATCGGTCCGACCTTATATCTATCTGGTCAAAACCGATGGTGTTCATGTTTTCTATTGAATATTTGTTCAATGGAAAATGATTGATTAATCAACCATAACATTCGATTCATACCTTGTCAAAAACGACTTGTTAACAGGCGATTGTGTTAGTGCCAGGGATGATACTTCTGAGTGGTTACCAGTGACGTGTACGGGATGGAATCCAGGCCTGTGTGAAACTGGTTAGTCTAATAGCTTACTGTATGTTGCAGTGTGTGCACATACATGAACTTTGTCATATTTGACGAGTTGACGTTTGAAATATTCAAAGCATTTTCCTGTTTTCCTTTTTTTCATGTTTTATTTTCTTATTTAGCATTAAAGATGCGTTTATGAATGCAAAATATTACTAACTATTAAAGTCGATATGTATTTTGCATTTTAATTTTCAATTCAATAGCGACTAAAATCTTTTGTTCTTTCCCCTTTAGAAGAATATGTAATAGTGTGTCAACACTTTTCTTTCGATGCATTCAGCTTTGCTTTGTCATCTTATGTATTTTAAGATTTCAGATTGATATTATACTTTAAGATAAATTATTCAGAAAGAATAATCAATTGTCTTTGGATACAATTAAGTGCTTTATATTGCACAAGTAAAACTTAAGAATGCCAACAGTATCCACATAAATTTTGCCAAATATATTTAAGATATCAAAATATAGCAAAGTATATGCTGACCTCTTTTTTCTGCCGATTTCAATTACAGAACTCACAGCGGCAGCAACAACACCGAGACCCTGAGAACAAATAGTATGATAGGATACATATACATTGCAATTCACAAATTGACAAGCTATAGGTTAAATGGGATGTTAAACATGTGATATTTTTTTTGCAACAATATGTTGTCGTCATATTACAAATTATTCATTTTATGAAATCTATTTGAGAATGCTACCAACTCAAACATTGATTTTAATGAGAAAATGTTTTAGTTGATACGGCTCCACAACATACTCTTTCAAAATATAAAATAAATATGAAATCAAATATATAGATGTGAGGTTGCATTGTATATACAGTCGAAATTCGATTGTTTATTTGGGTTAAAACCTGCATATAAATTTCGCATTGTGAAATCTAAATAATGGAACAAAAATGAAATGATATTTAATGTGACATAAATTAAACGTGGCTTGGTATCAATTTTGCGTCTTGGAATTGTATTTGTGTTGGCGTTTAGTTTTAGCGTTCATGTAACCATTAGAAAAACATTACCATTGAACCATTGTCACCATTAACAACGCAAAATGAATTAATAAATATAACTTGTAAATAATATCATGCTAATAAAATTGTGATAGTATTTTTCAAATGATTTATTCATTGGTAATTTGTAAATTATTAATATTATTCGTATGACTGTATGCCTTCATTGAATAATGGTCGCTGTGGTTTGTCATTACTTGATAAAACAAAAATATTTGAGGCGTGGACAAATACAAAAATGGTTCGCATATTAAACTACACTTGATACTGTTTCAATATTTATTCATGCGTTAATGCAGCCTTTTATCGGTTCTGTTTGTCAATGTCATACCGTTTTATGAGCTCATCTAATTATTGATGAAGAATGCTAATTATCACTAATTATATTTGAACGGACCACATAATGAATAAGAAAACGCTTTTTGATTAATAAAGACCTTAATTAAAATGTGCACATACTGTTTTTACATTTTTTACGTGAATTGTATTGTGCACAAAGTTATAGCAAATAACAAAGGATTAACCTAACAACTTAAACTACCTGAAAAAGAAACAGCTATATTTTGATCAATAAATTTTACAAACTGCATTTGCAGCTTAATTTATAGTTTTACAATGGATTCAAAACGATCTAATCGCTAGCGCAATAAAATAAATGACAAATATATATCAATAGAGTATACATTATTTAAAAAAATAATAAAAAAGAAAGATTTGTCGGTTGCAAACGTGCATTTATGTATTTTATCCACTCATTAACAAAATAACTACATTTGATGTAATTTATTGTGGTAAAATAAAGAATTCAGATAGTGCGACTCAACAGATTCATACATAATGGAATTCATTATACATCAAATTAAGTTTGATACAATTGTTTACATAATATTGTCATCGCCTGTGTCATCAATGGAAGGGTGTTTTGAAAAATGTTTTATAAGAATAGATAAATTAAACTCGGCGGAACTTATACAGGCAGTGGAATTCTTTCAGATTTAACGATGCAGGGTTGATTCAGCGTTAACGAAGTAAGCTTCAACCTAATATCCACCTTTTGGAACTAGAGTATATCAATACATAAGCCAACATGATCTCGTGCTATATTTTACATAGCGGTCTATTCATGAATTCAACCAATATATTGTAATTTCAAAAATGCTGTATAACAAGAATTTGATTGTACACATTGGATTCAGTATGTTTGAATGTTTTATTTACATCACATAACGATGTGTTTCATTTATTATTAAATACACCAATTTACTAATTCATTCATTCAAGATATGCATCTCAGTTAAATTTAAATCTAGCTAATACCGGTCACGGACCTAACTGATCAGTTATAACATAATATATAATCTTAACCCATCATAATTGATAATAAGTTTAATCTTCTGGTTAATTGATTTAGATTGAAATAATTAATACATGTTTTGGAATGTGAAATTGAACAAAACTGGTCATAAACCTGTGATAATGAATTAAAATTTAATATATAATCTCATAATTTAACCTTCAGCATTGTCTTGAATGCTGCAATACCCTAAACTCATGCGTTGTTTTAGGTCAGCACAATAACGAATGCTATATCTGCGACAATTCAAACACTACTCAAGGCAAACTAGTTCCCTTGGAATTGCAACATCGTTTTCTTATCTGGCACTATCACCTGCTTGGAATACCAGGTAGGCCAAAGAATAAATGAACCTCATAAATTGGTTATCATTTATGTATTATTATATTTATTTTTTTTCTAAAAAAATCCGACTAGCTTTTAAAATAGAAAAATAAAAACAGAATTTATCAATAATATTTCTACTCACAGTGCATTTGAATTACCAGAATAACAGAGATGTGTTATGTGTTCTTGTGTTATGAACTATGTATTGTGTGCTCATGTATTATGTGCTCATGTGATAGAGTTAAGTGTTCATGTGTTATGTGCTCATGTGTTATGTGTTCGTGTATTATGAGTTTATGTGTTGCACATTACACATAACGTATGACACATAAACTCATAATACACGAACACATAACACATGAGCAAATAACACATAAACACTTAACTCTATGACATTAGCACATTATACATGAGTACACAATACATAGCTCATAACACAAGAACACATAACACATCTCTGTTATTCGGTTAATTCAAATGTGTTATGAGTTATGTGTTCATGCGTTATGTGTTCATGTGTTATGTTCTATGTGTTATGTGCTCATAAGCTATATGCTTTGTGTTCATGTGATTTGGTAGACAATGGTGTTTATGTGTTTGTACATTTAGACCACTGTGTATTTGGGACTTGTTTGTTTTCATATCAATCGATATAAAGGACGTTTATATTGCTTTTATTTGAGTTTAACACATTTACACAACATGACTAGAACCTTGTTCTTCATGTGTTATGTGGATAACACGCCCTTTTATTATCAACGCACCGTAACTCAAATAGCTGACAAAAACTCTATAATAAACTGAATTGGTTGAGGCCAGTGGTAGAAAATAAAAAGAATATATAAAGTAGGTAAAACATTGTTTTTCTGTATTTTAAAAGTGACTCCTCTTACACATGGATTGGACTGAACGACATGGCACAAGAAACACACTTTTTCTGGTGGGAAGGAATTGCTGAATAGGAAACAGCCTGGACCAATTGGCAACAAGAAATCGCTCCCTCCGGTATGCTTGGTTTGCTTATCATACGATAAATTGTATTTCTTTTAGAAATTACATACACAAGCAATAACACAAAACCTCATCATACTTGAGATCAGCACGAGGTCACGAAGAGGTTTTGTGCAAGTTGGGAAGGTTTGAATGACAGAATGCATATTCATAAAATGTAAAGATGGAGATACTTTTGTTTACTAATAGTATGAATGTCAAATACACAGCTCAAATAACCTCATAATGTATATTTATAACATTCATAAGATAATTTTGCTAGATATACGTATTAAAGTGTCACCTGCAAACCTTTAATCACCTCAGATTGTTGATGAAACTTGCTTTAAACAAAAACTTCACACATTTCAACACACAGTTAAAAGCTTGCTTGTTCTATACTCCATACATGATTCTACATTATATTGTTAGTTATAAAGCTTAAATGCAGCATTGACTTTCACATCACAGGTTAAATAATGTAGCGATAGGCCCTCAAAGGGATGGCCGTAAACTGCTGGGAATGGCATCCAGGTCTTGGTGAAATAGGTAAAGATGCAATGCGTTACATTCTTAACTATAAATGATTATGTATAAATGTGCAATGAACTTGAACATTCTACGCTATTGATCGCAATAAGGTTATCAAAATATTTGTGTTTTGTGAGCCGACGTCAACTCTACTTTTTAAAGAAAAGACAAATATGAATCGGTCAGCATTATAATTGTGAAGCTGTTTAAACAGTTAGGGCATGTTTGTATATTAGATTGGCCTCCACTATGCTCTTTAAAAATGTTGATGATGTAAACATTCGTATTTTTCAAATCTATCTTTGTATGTAGTATATGGTATCATATTGAGTAAATTGTCAGAATTAGAAGACGACATTTTATTTTTTTTTACAATGCATGGATTTTCCGCAAAACTGAAAAAAATATTATGATATTGTTGTTGCAGAGCTGAGTAAATTGTCATAATCAGCAGACACAACATACATTTACATTTTTACAATGCATTTTTTTCATAAAAAATGAAACAAATATTATGATAATGATTTTGCGGATTTGATAGACTCCGTTAGAAAATGATCTACATTCGCTGCTACAGCAATCGAAAAAAAGGACAAAAATGCAACTGCACTTAATAGATAATACAATTACCATTGCGTTAAAGGTCCATATTATTACAAACAAGTAAAAAATGTAAGGAGACAAAAATTTGGAAACTATTTAATGATACATTTTTATATATACTATATATGTCAACATTAATTGGTAGAGCATCAATGAATGATTGTGGGACCTTTCAATGATTTGTTTATGCTTATCATACGATTAAATCTATAAGTGTTACTATATCTATAAGTATATAGATTTCTTCAATGAAATTATGAAAGTACATTATTTGACAAATATCCCCTTTGTTTAGCTCCAAAATAACTCCTAATAATAGTATCCACATAAATAATAAACATCATGTTTAATCAACTTTATGCTATAACAAGGCATATAGACATTAGTTCTTTATATTCCAATACACTTAACTCCTTCTAATTAAATCTCAACCTTTTAAAACAAGATGAAACAAAAGAGAAAAACAAATGAAAGGGTCAACAAAGGGAAAAAATCAAATGTCATTATTTCTGTAAGGATGACATTCCGCGTATTCAGTATATTCATTCTGAGGTATGTTCCCCATCATTGATTCTCCTTCTTTTTCTTTGGTTTCCAGCGAAGGCTGAGGAACATTTTCGTAATATTTTGGAGCTCTCTTTAAAAGAAACAAACTTTACTATGAAACTAAAACAAAATAGGAAAGGATTGTTACCTTAATATTGGGAGCAAATACTCACCCTTATAACAATATATATATATTAGCATTAAATAACTTAAATAAATATATGGATATATATAAAGCTGTTATTCATAATATTTGGATATCATGTGCTTGAAAAGATAGATAAAATGAAACATGCATGCTAGATTTTGCAATGAAATATGTTATGGCTTTTGATATAGATAAGTTAAGTGATTTTACCCATTTGGCGGTCAACTTTTCATATGTATTTTCTGGCAAAGTATGTCCATTCACTTCTAGAAAAAATAATCAATGTTATGATATAGGATTTCAAATGATAGATATAAGTCAATCAGATGCGTATGTGAGTTAAGAATAAGTCCCGGTATATGCTTACACCTTGACCAACGATTATATTTTTTGGAGTTTTAGAACATAATTATGGTTAACACATTGTCACGGTGATTATTCAAAAAAGGAAAAAAATGTTTGCATTTTTAAGCTCATAGCAAGAAATGTTATTCCACTTATTTTGTGATGAATGCAAATACCTTCGCATTCGATGGCTGGATTTGACACTTCGCATGGTGCTGTTTCGGCCCTGCACAGTTATACAATATAAATTGTGTTATTGAATAATTCTGTAGAAAAATCTATTTGCAATATCTTATTTTTCAAAACATTTTTTATGTCTCCATTGGCTTAACATTTAATATCACAGTATACTTAATCGATGGTAGCTCTGTTGGCTTTTAATATTACTTCATGACACATAAACACATTCCAAAGCCTAGACTGATAAGTTGCAATGATTGTATATAAAAACTAGATAATACTTTTTTAATGCAACCAATAGTAACTATCATTAAACAATAAAAATGAATACATTTACCGCGCCGACATCTCATGTGCATGATCTATAACATAACAGGTATATCTTCTGTTCAGTAATAAGTTATTTTAATATTTCATACTACAATCCATTGTATATGTTGAATTATAATTCCATGAAAACAAATATGCCTGGATCACATTTTTAAAATTTATGTGCACCCGTCGCATATTATTTGTAACATATCACGTATTATATTATATTACATTTAACATAATAAACCATGAATCAGTTAAAACTTATATACATGAGTAGACCAAGATATACTACTTTTACGTACCGTTTCGTGCTAAGCGGGCTGGCATGATCTTAAGATACATAATGAGAACTAAGACTAGAAGCACAATTACAACAGCTAGCAACAATGAGAATAAACCAACGATAAGACCAACATTACTCTCTACAAAAACAATGTGTTTATATTTGAATATTAATTAGTGATTTAACATTTCAATCAATATGTATAACGTTTTTATAACAACAAACGCCCTACCTAAATAACAAGTAAGGCTTAAAATGAATTCATTAAACTTTAAGTGACGGCAAGTCAATTCCAACTGAATTGGTTTAAGATTACATGAATGCACAATTATTTTCATATAATAAACCTAAGGGTTGTCCTACCGTTAGATTCATCTAACCCTGATTCCTGCGATACAAAGATATCAGCGGAACTGTCACTCAGCAAGCTATTCTCATAAACGAGTAGCTCTATATTGTAAACGGCATCCTTATAGTCATCTTGGACTTTTGCGAACTCCTCTGAAGCTGGGATAATGTAGTTTTCAGGGTATGTCTCAGACTGCGTAATCGGGTTTGTGCCCTCTATCCAGTATCTAACTCTTACTCCGACCTAATGTAACGTAAAATTAAAGTAAGCCAAGTTGATAAAGCAATTAATATATTATATTGTATAGCATTTAATAATATATTAGTTACTAATAATTATCATTTATAATTCTAAGCAAGATCAGATGGCTTGAAATGAATTTTAATATGTGTTTTATTATAATATTAATTATAATAACATGCTAGTGGATAGCCAAAGCGCAGTAGTTGTATAATCGAAATTTCACCGTCATCTTGATAAGACTTTATATACAAGCCTAACGATCATTACGTATGAGACAATTGCTTTTTCATCAGAAACATTTTAAGAAAATATATTGTGGTACCTCTATATCATTGCTTAAGGGGTCAACGATATTTGTCGAATAAAACCACGTGACAGTCATTTCCGTTTTCGTGAAGGTCACTAGACCTATCTCAATTTCCGGTCGCTCTGAAAACAACACAATCACGTTATCATGCAAAATGATTATAAAATATTGGTTTAATATAGAGGAGCAGTAAATGCATGCTCAAATGCATTTATTTACTAAATGTTAACATATTGGATCAGTTTGAAGAATGACAATATTGTCGCGTAAACACGAACCATTTAGAATGATATGATATATGATATAAACAATAATGTCGTTTTTATTGTCAAGTGCATGACATCAAAAACTAAAACATGCGTCGTTTTACACTAGTAAACCAACCCCAAAATCAACTAACCTGCAAGTCTAGTTCAAAAACCACAAAAATATTTAACACACTCATCATATAGTCTGTTCTGTCACAATAAACCTATATCTACCTGACGTTACTGCACTGGCAGTTATGTTTTTATCAGCTTCGTTGTTCCCATCCGTTCTTTCATTGCTCGCTCCAACGACAAAGTTATACATAGTCGTCCCATCCAGTTCCGTCACCGTATGTGTCATATTATCGCCCACATTGCCTTTCTGTTTGAAGTGTTCGTGTTTGAAAACAGTGTTTGTTTCTTTGTTTATTACCCAGATTGAGTAAGAGATGGGCGGGTTATTTCCATCAGGACCTAAATAGCATGATAAAACTGCTATTAAAATCAATATGAGACTCACCATGTACCTAAAAGTTTGAGATTGTGATGAATCTTCATGCTCATCTAGATATCAATAACAAGCATAGTATTGATACGGAATGGTTTTAAATAGCATTTTCAGTTATCATCATTTCTAAATAGAGCGTATATATTCAGGCAAACTATTCCATCATTAACGTGGACTAACAATCTCATTGTTAGCTCGAGAATAGAATAGATGGATATAACATAAGAATAGAAGAATAAAAAGTTAAATTATACCAATAACCCAGGAGAGCGTTGCAGCAATAGATGAAACATTGGGTAGAATGGTAAGGACTTCGGACGACCATCGAGGAGGCCCTGTCCAAATCAAAATACAAATATGTTTTTGGTGTGGGTGTTTCAATGACATTTTTAACTATCATTGTACACAATTAAATAAAGCTTAAATGAAAACAAAAATCATTTAGTACACTATTGTGTTTTGCTTTTGTTCCAAATATGATTGTTCTTATATTTATATAAAATGCACCTGATTCGATAAGTGGTACTTCATATTTCTCTGAGCCAACACTATTTGTAGCCTCGCATGCGTACAATGTGTAGAATTCCTTTTCTGTGACCTCACTGATCGTGTATGCTTCACCCTGTAATAAAAACGACCGATAATTATTATCACATTTACGTTTTGGAAATTATATATCTTATAGATATATTTTACAAAAACAGTAAACATACGTACAGTATCACCAGTATCTGTGCAATTCCGAAACCATTTAAAGTCAACGTTGTCATTATAATCCTCTTTATAAGCGCAAACATCGCATTTCAGTTGAACATCCTTTTCACCAAACTCAGCAAAAATGTCTTCTCCTTTCCATAATGGAGGATCTGAATTAAAATATCGGACACGTTATTTAACTAAGGCTCCAATTCATATGATTATCAGAAATAAAATTCAATAAAACATATCTCTATTAGTATTACTACTTTGAAACGTTGCTTCGGTTACAATAGCTATAAATATGTAATAATTTTATAAAGGTAGAAACGCTTAAACTAATAAATATAACAATATCAAAATGCTCCAAGCGGTCCAAGCATATAAACGAAACGAATACTATTCACAAACGATACTTTCTTGTGGTCAACAATGTTCAATAAATCTAACATAGTGTTTGACATACATCGTGTTTTAATCAAATAACGATCTGCCTGGTCCTCGTTTGGGCTGCCCTCAGTGTCGGAATTTCGAGCGATGCATCTAAGGTTTTTTTAAGGATATTGATATTTCATTTATTTAAATCATTTTCAGGTTTAACATTTAGAATATGTTATTTTGTTTTCTTTACAGTTAAGCATGTTTGACAAAGGGGCAATAAAAATAACGACTTTATTTTATACATAATCTATACAAAAATGTGTCAGGAAAGCAATTAATGAAGCAATATTGTTATAATTATTTCTATATATAAACTCTATAAAGAAGTATTTAAAATATAAATTCAATTTGCAATACCTACCTGTTTATGGCTTATCATAACTTACTTGACAAATTCCCCATCATAATAATTCACATTCTCACAGGTAACCTCGGTATCAGCAATACCCCATGTGAAATTTACTTGAATTCCTTCTGTGACGTCATAATCATAGTCCAACTCTATATTCCTTTGTGTTTCAGTAAATCCCGCTTTTTCTACACAAACACCGATTTCACAATACCCTAACCACACGTCCGGTTCCGGGTAGCCTTCAAAAAATGGCCACATGACTGCATTATTGAACAGTGTGTTTTCAAGCATGAAAATATTTGAGAGCATATAAATATAAAAGAAAATACAATTAACAACAATTGCACATATTTTTTTACAAGGAAACGTTTTCCATTTTGTAAATCAATGAACGCAATCCGCGCACATCAATTTATGGAAAAGTAATAATCTTGCAATTTCGGGTAATGTGATACTTGACTATACGTATATTTAAATCTATTTCTCTATAGAAAAATAAATCAATTATGAAATTAGGCAACCATTTTGCAAAACCGTGTTTTTGAATAGGTTATAGATAGATCAATTTTGATGAGAAGCCCTTATTATGGATTCTCTCACCTACAGCCTCGCATACAACCGAAAAATCTGCGTCGGTGTACAGTGGTGTTAGCTCACGAGGAGATTCCTTTGTCGGATATATAACGTCCGCGGGATCTTAAAACGGATATGATGAAAGCTATTCATATCCAAGTGATAAGAACACTGTAGATTCTTTAGTGACATAAAGGTAAGATAAAGGTGGTTTTTGGGTGTTTGGATATTTTATCAGTGTCTAATTAAAGCCTGATGAGATGGATATTTTTTATTTAGTCATAGAACACACTGTTGTTGAATTTTCAACAATCATCTAATAAAAAAAAATACGGACCGAGTATTGGCAAATCATATTCAAATAAGACCTTGATGGATACATACATTCATTTAGCGTATTACCCTTATTTATTGAAAATATATATATATATAACTTCTAGTCGCAGATTATAACTTACAGTACACTTCATATGAAGCATGATCAGAAGAATCTCCATTGAGATACGTTCCCTCAGATGATTCTGCATACGACTCTGTCACTGCATAGCAACTATATACGGGGTCGACGCTCACAACAGATACCTGGTTATAAATGATATTGAAAATACAGTTGAACAATTATTCATTTTATTCATTAGTATTTCTTCTTTTCGACAAAAACAAGTGTGAATGGGCATATTTAATTTCTTTTTGCAATGAGAACATCTCCATAAATGATGTCAGATAGGTACAGGCAAAAAGAAAACTTATAAAATACATGTGTTTTTAATTGTATATGGGTATTTGTGTAAGAACGATTTCGTTTAGTCAGGTTTCCTATTTTGGCATGATATAACTTTTGAGCCAATTTTCAAAATGAAAGGCATTTAAAAGTAGCATGAAACCATCCAACATCTTGCATATTATATCACGTGTACTTGGTTTTTACCGTTATTTTGTTCGAGTCTTTAGTATCACTGGTCCATGAGCCGTTTGTAAAGGCATATTTGGAATGTTCTGGATTTCCCTCTTTATCTGAATCCAAATCACATTGTAGTTCAACTTCGGTATGTATGTCAACTTTTCCTGAAGATGGATTGATTACTTTGATATCTGCCTTTCCTGGTTTATCTAGAGAAACACCAAATACATGCACATACAAAACATATCTAATCACAAATAGATATATTTATATTATTGTATACATGATGTTGATGTATCAATTAATCACAGTTACACAAATATATGGGAGTACTATTTGAAACAATATGTTGTTTGGGTTTTTTTTATTGCAAATACATGTTTATAGGTAACACAGTCAGGACAAAATTATAAACATCCTTCAGAAGATCATGCGGGCTACCAGAGTGTTGCAAAATTCACGTTTTACAGCGGCATTGTTCCTAGTTTTACCGGTTCCTATGTTAAACCAAACTTTAAACCACTATATACGGCTTGAGTAACACCAATAGCATAACATAAGAAGGGATGGGGAAGGGATGCGTTTTTAAACACATATTTAACCATATCCTTACTTAAGTTACTCACAATGTACTTCAAGTTTCCCCTCCGAGTTTAATCCAAGATCTATTTCTTCGTCGTTTTCATCCAACCATTTGATTAGACATTTGATTGATTTTTCATGGTCGGATTTGCTAAATGCATAATCCAAATGACCAGTGGTTGCATATGTATATCCATCTTCATTTTCATCAGAGTAATAGTCAGTAGCTCCTACTAAGTCGTCTTCATTAGGTAGATCCCAGTACACCAGTAGTTTGTCTGGTGGATTGAAGTTTTCAACTTTGCATGAAATGCGAGATTCTTGCTCTTCAATTACCGTTGAATCAGTGATTGTGGGATTTGTGGTCGGATACACTGCAACATTAAAGAAAAGCTCAAGTTTAAACAAATTAACGTTATGTTAAACAATATATTGGTGTTAAAAAATATATAAAATGCGAATAATAATAATATAACATAATAATAAGATGATCATGACCATCACGTTGAAATGACCATACATTAAGCTATGATGACAGTAGTATTACACTCTTACCAGAAAATCAAAATGGTTTTACATGTTCAAAAGATATATCAAGTTCATATAGGACTTTTTATCATATCACAAACAAGAATTGTCATTGGACTTAATGTAATTATTGAGAATACAATGTAGGCTGTAAACATAAGCAAATTAGACATTTATACTTACCATAAACTTCTTCCTTCAGATTTGGTGAACATTTGCGCCCACTTCCATTTGCCTGATCAGAAACGCAGCAGCACATATCCTGCTCATCATCATGTATCACATCACTAAGTGTCACATAAAATGCCGGATCCGTACCTCTATATGTAACTGTTCTATTCTCCCATGCTCCCTCGAGAACAAAAATATCATTTTCATGGTCTTCGAATTTCAGTACTCTCTTTCCTTTATTAGGTCCATCGGAAACTATTTCATGACATTCCTCTCTATAAATAGAGACATGTTTAATATTCCCCTCATCTGCCTCTGCATATCGACATTCCCATTCAGCGGTCTCGCCTAAATAGATTTCACCGACTATGTGAATTGAAGGTTCGGAGAAAGCGTTCGTTGACTGCAGTACAAAACCTATTGTAGTCAGAAAAATATAATTCCTAATCACACACACAGAAGGCTTATACATCTATAATTTTAGTTAATTAATTCGCATTGATAAATTAAAAAAAAATAAATTATTTGGTTTTGGTTAAAGGATGCTTTTTTAATGTTTTCAAACTATTTATTTTTCAATTTAATTGAAATTAATAAATGAATAAACATCTTCATGTAAATTGATTTGTTTTGAACTCCCGTGTACATACAAAACATTAGTACTGACCCAAAACTAAAATAGAGAACACTCCATTTAAAAGTTTAGCCATTTCAAATCTAAATATACAAATCCATGCCAAATGAACAACAGATTTATGTAATAATTGCCGCTTGTTCTATCCCTGTGTCTTAAACATAAGTTTATTTGTCATATGATGTTTATGGCTATCCAGGAATATCATATATTTCTAAAATTGGCAATCATGAACTACACATAAAATTTACATTTAAATGGTTTAGATTATTTTATATCCAGAAATAGAGTTTTTACATTAATGATACGATTGCGAAACTTAATTTATTAATGTTATATATCCGTATCACAATCAATCTATAAGAAAAGACATGCGATTACGCTTTAAATCTAAAATTAACGAAGTTGTAAAAACCGAGTAATAAAACAATTATAGAAATACAGAGAATTTATCATTCACGTTATTTAGTATGTTAATATAATTTATATCAATGCATAACTAACTTAAGCAACATATATTCGATTAATAGCTAAACCAACATCAATGCGCAAATAACATCTAACATACATTTCAAGGTTATCCCTCTCATAATCACCCTCAGTGATTTGTTGCTTTTCAAACGTCCTAAAAGGATAATACTTGACGTTCATACTTGCTGAATGAAAATACAAATAGAACGTTATGTCACATCAGGATATTAAAGCAATAGCGGCTTCGTAGTCTGTAAATACGTTGTTATCGAAACGTCCTCGCATATGAATGTCTACATATGAATCATCGAGTAAGCAACGTTACCTACGTCGTATAGCATCTCTGCAACTTGCTAATAATTGTGAAGAATAAGTCAATGACAATGCAAATCTATGGTAAATTATAATGCGCGTAAGGATGGCAAGTACATACTTAAGATATCATTCGTCACTTGTTTTACCCACTTGAAGGCAACACTTAACAATTACATGTAAACTTAAATGATTTATTTGTGTATTTGTTATCATTGTATTATATTCAAAAATTAGGTGAGTTATATCAAACTCAAGGGAATGAGCTACTTTTTATCAAACATTATGCGACTAAACAATCAAGCGTTATAAATGTGTAAAATTAAATTCTATGCAACTAAGGATAAGTAGATAATGATTTATTTTATTTTATTGGACATGCAAACGAGAGCCTTTTGTAGCATGTAGGCAACTAAGGACAAATATACATTTACTTAATTTTATTAAACATGCAAAAGAGCGCCTTTTTAACATAGCAATATGCAACATTAAGAATAGATTATGACGTTTGTAGATATATGAATATATTATTTTGTTGTTGTATTGTAACAAAAATATGAATTAGATCATTAATGTACATTGTAATTAGGTGTTCCGTTTTTTAGGGTGATTTGTAGCTAGCTTATGCATTATATCAAGCATGTAGCTGTCTTTCTCAAGTAGATAAATCAAACACGACCTTACCATTTCATTACACGTTGTTATATTTTTCAATACATCGCAATACATTATAAGGTTCAATACGGAATATGAGAACTCATTTGAAAAACGATTGTATCATTTTTTTCTTCAATTGGCGTGTCTCAATTTGATATGATTTGCAAACAAGTTTTGCCACGTACACATTAAGGTTATTATATACTTCTTCTCTTATAATGTCAAAAGTAAGAGTTGATTCATGTAAGATGTAATGAATTTATTATTATTCATTATTGCTAGACTTAATTTGAATTTATTGTTTTTATTATGTATTGCTAAATTTTGTTCTAATCAAAATCCGATTTTCGTGTAAATTATGGCCTTTGTCTGTGGCGATATATTTTGGAAAGTTGGTACTTAAAATAGGAATGATCCAACCTAAACTTATACAACTCGTTATATTTTTTTTACTTGAATAAGTTCTATACTTATGTAAATGAAAGGTCAGTATAGTCAGTATATCACATATTCAAATATTCCTCAATTAAGTGTTGTTATTTTTTGTCATGCAATAATAATTTATTTTCAGTGCGATTCATTTAAAAAGGTGTGAACTGAATATATGCATGTACTACAACCTATTTGATAAGACAAATCTATCTATAAGCAATACATATATGGTATCCTTTAAAAAAAGCAAATCACCACGCAGCAACAATACTCAGGTGGTTGATACATGTTATAATTAAAATACTCAACAAAATGAAGTAATTTAAACAAATGCATGCCAATAGTAGAGACAGGTCATAATATTTTTTCATATAATCATATTGATATATTCAATAGGCTAAATTAATCAGATTCACTAGATTACCAGTGCACTGTATGTGATGCATATAATATGATTTATTTTATATGACATTTCTATTCTTACATAAGCAATAAATTGAGACATCACATTAACAATTCATAGATGGTGCTTTTTATATTGCTTTATTCTCTGTACATCGAGTGGCTATTTTAGATGCTTCAATGAATATTGAATGCGCTTAGATACGTTCATTATTTTCATGATTAGATCAAAATAATATGAATTCATTAATATTTGAATATGCATTCGTATATTTGGACAGATTTTAAGCAGAGGTTGGGTGTTATTATTACAGTTCTCTTAAAGGAGGAAACATCGATAAATATCAAACATCTAAACTTTATTAGAACTAATAATAAGCGCTATTCTGTTATTTTTACGACAGTTTCGTCAAACAATAACTTATCAAAGCAGTGGAAAATATTAAATAGTACATACTCTGCAGCATATCCTCATATAGGGCTGATTTTCATATTTTAATTAAAATCAATATAAAACAAGCTCAATAATGTTATCACTGCGTGATGTTATGACTTTTCTAACAATATTACTTGGTGGCTTGATCAATATAGTGCATGCACAATGTAGAATCGGTAAACACTTTGATCGAATCGATAATTTAAGCCAAATCGAAAGACTTCAATGGGATGTATTTTTCTACCAGCAAAGGTGTTTGATTGATCCTTATATGAGCAGGTAATGCAAATTTGTTTGTAAGATCATTTAAATTTTAAAAGCTATGTTTAGAAAACCGTTATTTTTAGTTTTTAGTATTACGGCACTGTTAAGATAAAATTATTAAATAATATGCCGAAGCTTTTTCATATATGTGTTTGCCTGATTGTCCCAGTTGTAAATTTCCAAATATCGCTGCAATAAAGAGCATGCAGTTAGACAGAAGTTAATTGATATCGCTTCGTTGAGCAATAATCCCATCAGTTGTATTTGGTCAAATTCTATGAAGGATATGTAATATATGGATATAAATTTTAAATAAACATAATTTTCCACAAGTAGACATGTAATATTATTAACACCCCACCATAAGTGACCCCTTTATAATTCGGCCTAGGAATTTTGTGAGCCCTTTTTGCATTTTGTTACGATTACAGTTATGAGAAAAACATTGTTAAATTACATTAACATAAGAAAAATACCATTTATATTGCAGTTTACACGATTGCCTCACCTGGTGTGATATCCTTGAATCATGTGTGGGTTTCGCTCAACATAAAACCGACTGTTACATATGCGACAATTCGACAACAGATGGCGACTTTGTACCCGCGCACCTGCAAAGCCGCTTTCTCATATGGCGCGATCATTTGCTCGAACTACCAGGTGAGGGTAACAACTCAACCAGAAAGCGAAATATATGCATTTTGATTGTGTACATGCTTGTAAACAAATCATAAGATTTAAATATTTGGACAATGACGCTTGCAGTATAGTGTCGTGTTTGTCTGCTCGGATTACAAGATAAACGTAGCAAATCAACCACAGTATGCAATGTATGAAGTTTGATTTTGTGCATGCTTGTAAACAAAACATGAGTTTACATAAACAATGATCTTAAAAGTATATTTTGGTGATGCAGTTTCTCCTCTTATTCAAATGTATATTCAAAAGAAGCGGCCTTCTCGTTAATTTACATGTATATACACATATAATGTTTGTTATCATCAATATTATGGACATCATATAACATAAAATGGATTCGGTTATGTAAGTTTTGTTTGACCAAAAATGATATCTACTGCTTAGTCTTAGCTAGTGCAATCAATATTAAATTGAAGACACGTCTTATCAAATCGTCATGATTCAGATATATGATGAAGAATTTATGTTTTAGCTGTGATTTCATATATGTATTGCATTCTTAGATACCATCGACCCATGTTATCACGTCCATTGTGAGAACGGGGGAGTATGCGTTGAAGACACGGCAAATCCTGGAGTCTATATGTGTCTCTGCCCAAGTCCATATATCGGATCAACCTGTTCAGGTAAAGAAATTAGTTTCCAGTTGAAGAGTTCTATTCATTAAAGCTCAAAGAACTTGACTTAATAAAGTACTTGGCACCGATACGTTAGTGAGAAAATTTGATTTAAATGTAAATATAACATTAATGCGTCCCGATTGAATTGATATTCGAAAAGTGATTTGGGAGCCTTAATAGCAACACCTAAATATAATTGCAGACTGCAACGCTCTACAACGATAAAGATATGTCATTATATAAATATGTGCAGCTTCAATTACTACTTTGAATTATTCAACACACACCGTGGTCCCATTATGATGTTTATCACAAAGAACACAATCAATCGGAATTTATTAGCCATCGCACCGTATAATACCACTGCTAGCTCATGAATTGTTAAACCAAATATAGCAGTTTGATGTTTTTGTAACAAATAAACCTAAAATGAATAGCCTCACATAATTGCTCACTAAACAATGGTGTTACAGGTTTAGCAATCATGTTAACCTGTTACGTTAACCAATCATGTTAGCCGGTTACGTTATACAAATTGTTTATGAATGTATGGTAGTTAGATTTGTTTGGAAAGATAGGCAAATGACCTCATAGATCACTAACACAAATTATGCAATGCAGTAACAGGTTAACCAATCATTAACAACTCTTTATATGTTCGGTTATGCAGTTACAAATATATGTCCTTTAAACCAAACTTTCTGAGATATTACTCATTATATTATAATATTCGTTCTATATTTCAGTCATCGATCCTTGCATCTCATCACCATGTGGTTTGAATGGCCATTGTCTTACATCCGTATCCGATGATGGCTTGAATGCGAGTTATGAGTGTGAATGTATCAGCTTTTTCTTTGGTATCAACTGCCAAAGTAATGATTTTCATATAAAAGAAGACATTGTTGTGGTCGTGTAAATATAATATAAGATAATTTTGTAGGACATTCAGCATTAATATCTGGCACGTTCAATGTTGTGAGACTGTTTCAATGAAGTGCGGCACACATAAAAATATATGACAATGAACACAGTATATACATGTTACTAATAACTTTGATTAGTTCAAACAACTAGTTTATCACGAAGTTAGTTAATGAATCAACACTTAATACTTTAATAATTGCCATATTTACTTATTTTAAAAAGGCAATGGTATGAATAAAAGTATGTTAACAAACCTTAAAGCTTATGAATGAATTTTAAAGGCACGCCTTGCGATTCGAGTCCTTGTGTAAATGACGGCACGTGCAGTAATGGCGTAGACTCTAATGGACATGGAGTATACACGTGTTTATGTCACTGGGGATTTTCCGGAGATCACTGTGAAGGTATGTGTAATAATGAGTGTATGCATGTGCGAAAATGAAGGCACGTGCGTTAATGGGGTCGACTCTATTTGGCATTAAGTCTACACGTGCTTATGTCACTGTGAATTTTTGGAGATCATTGTCAAGGTATGTGCAATAATTTGTGTATGAATGTGTGACAATGCTTGCACGTGCAGTAATGGCGTAGACTCTATTGGACATGGAGTCTACACTGGGTTATGTCACTGGGGATTTTATGGAGATCACTGTGAAGGTATGTATAATAATAAGTGTATGGATGCATGAAAATGACGGCACGTGCAGTAATGGCGTAGACTACATTGGACATGGAGTCTACACGTGTTTATGTCACTGGGGATTTTCTGGAGATCACTGTGAAGGTATGTATAATAATGAGTGTATGAATGCATGAAAGTGACGGCACGTGCAGTAATGGCGTAGACTCTATTGGACATGGAGTCTACACGTGGTTATGTCGCTGCGGATTATCTGGAGATTACTGTGAAGGTATATGTAATATGGAAGGCTAAGTGACAAATGAAATATGTGAACAAAACAGAAGATAATTAACTTCGTTAAAAGACAATTGAAATGCATTAACACCATTAATACAATAATGTTTAATGTAAAATTATATAAATGGAGCTATACACACATATTTTAAAACAGTTCCGCCCTGTCATTCATCTCCGTGCATGCACAGCGGAACTTGTGAGAACATCGTGGATTTGACCGGAACTGGGTCTTACAGGTGTTTGTGTCCAAGTGGTTATTCCGGTCTCATGTGTGAAAGTAAGCTCAAATCATTGTAGATAAGCATAAGATAGTAATTAAGTGTTTTGCATATTTTATTGCCGAGAGCCTTATAAAAACATAACCTTTTATCAAGCTTTATTAATACTTAGCAAATGCAAAAAGTCAAAGCAACAAACTGACATGATTACCACAAATTTATCAATTATCAACTTTATAGCATATCACTAGAAAGATATTGATATATATTCTATGATATGCACAAAATATATTCTGTGGATTTATGTCACATAAGCTTTTCTTTCAGATACACCATGCGATTGCAGCCCTTGCCTTAACGATGGTACCTGTCAAAATACACTGAATCCCTCCGATTCCGCTGGGTATACATGTCTTTGTGCGAGTGGGTATAGTGGGTCAAACTGTGAGATTACGGGTAAGTATATGTGTACATGTCTCTCGTCATGATAAATTGTGTTGAATCCGACCTCCGCTGTCTATACCTATCTTTTATGAGTGGGTACAGTGGCTCAAACTGTTAGATACCGGGTAAAAAGTACATCTATTCCCGTATTTCGACGTATAATGATGAATTTTACCCGAGTGGGTATAGTGGTCCAAGCTGTGAGATTACGGGTAAGAAGTTAATGAGTAACAATGTCTCAACAATTTTTCGTGGGTTTAGCTTGAGTCTTAAAGTCTATGCAAGTGTAAACCATAAAAAAACAATGATTGTCACAATTTGCTGACTCCCTCCAACTCCGCTGGGTATACACGTCTTTGTGCGGATGGGTATAGTGGGTCAAACTGTGAGATTACGGGTAAGTATATGTGTACCTGTCTCTTGACGTATAATGATGGGTTTAGGTTGAGCGTATATATATGCTAATCATAAAAACAATGCCTGGTAAATTATGTTGAATCCCTCCAACTCCGCTGGTTATACTTGTCTTTCTCCGAACGGGTATAGTGGGTCAAATTGTGAGATAACGGGTAAGTATATATTCATCTTTCTCTCGAAATATTATGATGAGCTTAGCTTGAGAGAGGGGCTTTGCTTGAGTCTTAAAGCTGTGTGCCCAAAAGAATAAGACTAATAGCTATTAAGAGTTCTCGTCTTATTTGATAGCACTATAGACAATATGCATAAATGTACTAGTTGATTGGTTGTGTTCTAAATAAATCAATTGTACATTCAATAAAAATTATATGTCTAATCAGAAAGGCAGAATGCATTTGGATTTAAGTAATTGTGGTTCAATTGGTCAGTACGGTGTTACATGGACCACAATTGATAAAGCATATTGTTTAATTTACATTTTTAAAGGTTTATTATTTTCAATTGGTTTTAATTTTACATGATATATACATCTTAATAATATGCTTGTTTATAATAATATCACGCTTTCAAATTTCCAGTAACACCCTGTACATCCAACCAATACACCAATGACGGCGCATGTAGTGACCCCATTCCAATTTCCTTCATTATAGTCTCAAACTCAAGTCTTACATTTGCGCAATAATTAATAAATATATGTCCAATTTTCAGTAACGCCCTGTACCTCAAACTCATGCACCAGCAATGGCAACTGCAGTGACACATCACCAATTTGCCTGCTTGGAGTCTCGAGTTCATATTCGAGCTCTTACACTTCGCAAGCTACGAAGGATTTGGAACATTTTTTTTTCAATTTCGTATGTGAGGTACTTCTTATTAATATGATTGTTTATGATAATATCACGCTTTCCAATTTTCAGTAACCCCATGTACCTCCAATCCATGCCATTGTAACGGCGTATGCAGTGAAACCTTTTTCAATTTCCTCCGTTATAGTCTCAAACTCAAGACTTACATTTGCGTAATATATTGTATATTTTGTCTGTAAAGCACATTTAATAACTTATTTGAGATAACTTTTCAATTTTCAGTAACCCCGTGTACCTCAAATCCATGCAATAGTAACGGCGCATGCAGTGAAACTTTTTTCAATTTCCTCCGTTATAGTCTCAAACTCAAGACTTACATTTGCGTAATATATTTTATATTGTGTCTGTTAGGCACATGAGACTACACCAATTTACCTGCATTTATTCTCGAGGTTATATTCGAGCTCTTACACTTTTGCAAGCTACGAAGGTTTTTTTCAGCAAATATATTTTCATTTTCATATGATAGGTTCTTCTAAAAATTATGTTTTTTTTTAAATAACATAATACTTTCCAATTTTCAGTGACGCCCTGTACCTCAAACCCATGCAATAGTAACGGCGCATGCAGTTACACTATATCAGTGTCCTTTGGATCATCTTCAAGCTCTTATACTTGCGCATGTTATGAGGGATTTGGCGGAAATCAATGCGAATTCACACTGCGTAAGTGAAACTTAATTGTTTGCACTAACTTTTTGTCCATAGTAGTTTATTTGCTGAGTACATATCACGCTTATGCCTTCAGGGATAACCACAGGTGTGATAATTTATAAATCAATTGTTCAAGGGTTGTGGTGTGAGAGGGGCAATGGTATAGCATATATGCAAAGGCCGGTGTAAAATCATTTGCGTATGTTTCCATTAGAGTTCCATATTATTAATTAAGAAGAATTAAGAATGTTTGTGCTAGATTTCGACTATTGAATGGTAGCAAAATTTAGCGTAAGCCCCACTTATGCTAGATTGAATCCTAAGTGCTGTTTAAAAGGTCTTCAAGCAAGACACCATATCAGGCATATGTCATCATTGTTTTGAATGGAAGGGTTGGGGCTCGCATATATATAAAATATATATATCAAACGGAGGAAGGGGGATTCATTTTTGGAACACGATATAAGAGCGAACCAGAGTTCCTCCAATAAATCTTTGCATGAAAATAGCTATTCAATCATGATTATTATTTCTGGTTTGGAAAATGCATTCAGAGATTGTTTAATCAGTGTATGCAAGGCTTAAAACGGCACAAATGATTATGTCTCAATTTAACACGCTAGTCTACCGAGTTTGATAATGAATATAGACTTTATGAAAATGCACATATGATAGAATTTATGATTCATTGAATTCCATTCATTATGCAATCGACACTTTGCTGCTTATTGTTGGTCACATTACATATATAATCTCAAGCGCAAGTTTTTATTATGATTTCATTAATGGCTCATTGAATCATTTCATTAATGGTTGATTGAACATCATCAACACTCAATCATCGGTGCGCAACAAATTAGTCTATGACAATAGAATAGCGAGGTGCACGAACCGTCGCATTTAATTGCGCAAGACTCATGGTCTGATTGCTCCGATCACATTATCTGGACCACAATACGGCTAATGCGTTATATATTGAATTAAATCATTCAGCTATTATATTCAATATTTATTATGATTTCATTAATGATTCATTGAACATCATCAACACTCAATCATCGGTGTGCAACAAATTAGTCTGTCACAAAAGAAAGCAATGTTAACGAACCGTCGCAAAACTCATGGTCTGATTGTTCTGATCACATTATCTGGACCAAAATACGGCCAAAGTGTTAGACGACTGAAATAAATTATTCAACTAGAATGGTCAAAATGCTAACAAAATATAGCACTTCTTGATAAAAGAGTGAAAAGATTCAATGATCAATTCTTAATAAAGACATACTTTGTGACATCATATAACCTACCGAATACCAACTAAAACTATTAATTTTATAACAAAAACTTATGTTAATAGACACATTACTAACCAAATACAAACATTACTTACCAATTCATAATGTCAATGTAGAGACTCAATATATGTATTTTATGTTCAACCAAAGACATCAATATGCTATTTAGAATCGTCGTTGTATCCTTACTCAATATTTTCAATCCCGTAGCGACAAAAATCTACTTCCTTTTAAAATTGAATTGATTTATTTTGCAATATTTAGCAAGGCGTAACAAGACACTAGTGATTACGCCTCATTAAACTGCTTAACACACGAGTCCAACGAATTTGAAACGGAATATAGACTCTATTTAAATACATATAAGTTAGAATTTATGATTCATTGAAATCCATTCATTATGCAATCGACACGTTGCTGCTTATTGTTGGTCATATTACACAAATAATCTCGAGCGCAAGTTTTTATTATGATTTCATTAATGGCTCATTGAATCATTTCATTAATGGTTGATTGAACATCATCAACACTCAATCATCGGTGCGCAACAAATTAGTCTGTCACAATAGAAAAGCGATGGGAACGAACCGTAGCATTTAATTGCGCAAAAGCACGGTCTGATTGCACCAATCTGGACCAAAATACGACTAATTAGTCAGAGAACTGAAATAAATAATTATATTAGAATGGTCAAACTCGTATTAGGCTAAACATTAAAGCACTTCTTTATAAAATAGTAAAAGATTCAATGATTTATTCTAATTAAAAGCATACTTTGTGATATCAAATAGCCTACCGAATGGCAACTTAAATTAAGATTCTTATTAAATAAATAAAGTGAGCCTAAGACATCAATCTTGTTTATCAAACAACTTTAATGTAACTTTGTCATTGTTAAGCGATTTCTTCTGTTGATATTGCCCCAATATTTATCAAAACCTTAAGCCTTCATTTTTGCTCTAAACTTATTTTGTTGTTATTTCTATTGTTATAAATAGACACAATATGTGCAGCTGCCGTGAACTCCAAGAGTTCAGTCTAGTTCAAATATTATTTTTAATGTTAATTTATTGTCATTGATTATTTATTTCGATAAATTCCGATCTTTACTAAGACATGTTTTTTTCGTTTGAAACCTATAACATTTTTATATGTTTTTATTTTCGATTCAAACAGCTTTGATATGTACAACTGACGTCAAACCAGAGACATCCACGTGTTATTGGAGATCAAGTGCTACGATGACATTGAATGATGAGATTATATGATATTTTATTTTATAAATTTTACTTTATTTTGTTTTGATATGCATATTTTTAAGCATCAATCTGTACAACTGATGTAAACCCAGATACATCCACATGTTATTGGAGGTCAAGTACCACGATGACTTGGGCTGAAGCCAACACATTCTGCCAAACGGAAGGGGGATACATCGCCCATATCAAAACACAAGTGACGCATAACTTCATCTTAGCCAATCACCTTATCGGGTGAGAAGATTTCTTTGTGTGAAAAAAATAGCTTAAAATATTCAAACACCTTTTTTTAAATTAATGTTTTGATTCGAAAAGTGTTAATGAGATGGCCGAGAAATTTAAAACAACTCGCTATCATAAACCAGATATAGAACAAGTTAAAAATATCTCTAAACATAAGGTCAATAATCACTTTTCTTGTTTATTGTTTAAACACAAGAATTATTACTCTGTTATTAATTCGTATATATAAACAACATATTTCATTATCTTATGAATGACTTTTCAACAATCTGGTTGAAATAGCAAAACAAATTGTTTATTTCAGTTCTGACCCCAAAAAGATAAATTTCAATGACCATGTCGTGACAAGAACGTATATTTAGAGCGATGGTTCACTATCAAAAATTAATATTATGGTTTAACTATTTCGATTTGATCACCACTTTGATTTATTTTCTTCAGTTCCGACCAAACATGGGTTAGTCTAAATGACCTTGAAGTGACTGGAACTTATGTTTGGGGCGATGGATCACCTATCACTTGGACCAACTGGGGACCTGTGGATCCTGATAACGGTAACATTAGTATAACATTATTAATTATAAACAAATACAATACAGTACAATACAATAACAGTTTTTTTAGGCCCCAACCCAAAAGGTTGGGGGCCTATAGGTTTGGGGTGTCCGTCCGTCTGTCCGTCTGTCTGTCCGTCTGTCCGTATGTCCGTCTGTCTGTCCGTCATACTTTTTTGTACGGGCTAGAACTTTTGAACGGAAGGTCATAGAGACTTGGTTATAGGCTCAAATGAAAGGTCTTGGTC
>LQRL01143456.1:22895-34049 GCA_001703475.1 Hydroides elegans
TACATGTATATGCATTTTGATCACTATTAAATATTAATTTTTTTGTGTGTCCCACTTCAAAATAATTTGCAAACAACGATGAGTGTTCGCTTTTTCATTTATGTGCGTTTATTTGCGCAAATAGTAGAGTTTTGAAAAAAAGTTTTAATTAAGGAATGGTTTACCTATACACTTGCCAAAGGAAATCAGTCTAGGGTATTTTGATTTTAAGTTCTACGTCATCAAAGTGTTTATTTTTCATATAGTGTCCCGCTTCATGATAAATTGTTCTATACACTTTGTCGTGTCTAAATAAGGTATAATTGAGTATTTGAGGATATAAAGAACTAAACAAATAGTATTTTTAAGGATGAATAAAATAAGCCTTGTGATGTGTGGGAGAAGGGGATTTACTTCCGAAATATAGCTCAAGTGTTCTATCGGCCTAAACATATTAGATATATGTTTTACACGATCACTTTGAAATGACCTGTGTATAGATATTGAACATAAACGTATCGAATATTGATCATGCTTGACTGATCTTATTATAGCATCCAAATAGCGACTATATGATGAAAAAGGAAATCACAGCGGACGATGCATCAGAAAATAGTTATTTTAACAACAATCTGTTTATCTTTGGGTAAGTATATTCATTTAAATAAATCTAATAATACACGGCTGTTTATTCCCATTCAAAATTGACCCTTTTAGTTTTTTTACTGTCGCCAATACCTCCCATTTTGGCAACCCCACTTTTTATTTACATATGGATTAACCATGCATGTTTCATGCTGTTTATGCATAAAAATCGACAAAAACCTTGATTTTCATCCATCTTTACACTGCCTTTTTAAATAGTTGCCCCATGTGAACATTTCTCAAATTAACATATGTTATAGTTTAAAATAAGGAGATTCTAATGGTATTAGTCATATACCCCCTCCATTGCAATATATGCCCCAAACTACCATGTAAACATAATGCAAATTGTTAAAATTACACCCTCATTTACTAAGATTCATAAGGAATATGACTGTAAATCGAAAGCTAGCCTCCACGCCATGGAAAATATTCCTGTAGAATAATATGGTCATTTATCCATCTTAGATTGTAATGAAAAATCATGCACAAATCATGTTTTTTTTTAAAGATTTATTAAAAGAGAGGGGTAATATATGATCCACATCTTATTCTAAGGAGGATTATGCTTTGATGCTTTTTTTTTCATTCATACACATATACAGTCACAAAGGGTGTTGTGCAACGTACTAAATAATCAGCTTAATTTGTTGATTTGAATAAACGAAAACATAAGGGTGTACTATTAAACTTAACCACTGGATATGGAATGAATTGCAATTAATTAAGCTAATCGATTATTTTGCATAGGGAATTTAAAGGCCTATATATTTGTGTTGATATGACATATAATGACAATTATAAGAAATATGTTTTAAAGTGAAATAATTGAATGAAATAATTAAAAACAAATTTACCAAGAATAGTTTATCTTCGAAAAGCAACAAAAGTTAAATATATTTAATGCTTTTAACATCCTTGAAGATGTTTCTAAAGCATATTTGTGTCCTATAATGACACATCTATCACATATGTTAATATTTGAGTATTGAAATTCGAAATATACAATGCAGTTACACTCAGATAAAATAACATATATTATTAAGTTCAAACTGCTTTTGATATCAAAATAAAGTACAATTAAAGCTGAATCTTAGCATATAAAAATGGTACATAAATGTTTTAATTTACTTTAATAAAACGAAATTCGAAAATCGCTAAAATCATTACTTTTCAATTCGAGAAAATACAACTTTGCTGCTATTTTTACGCTTTCTTTTCGCATCTTAATCGAATTGGAGGGGGTTAGTGAAATACAACACCGTTTTAAGTACATATTTTAGATAATTTTGCAAAAACAATTTTTAAAATTCACATGGGGCAACACATTGAAATAACCGTGTAAAGTTGATCAATTTTAGGCTAAAATCACGATTTTGTAGCATAAGTCTGCAGATTACAAGCTTATGCAAATAACAAAATGAGGTGGCGCGTTGTGGTACTGAAGCAAGGGATTATCTGTCTCAAAAAACTAAAGGGGTCTGTCGTAAACAGCCGTGAATACTAATCAAACAAAAATGGCAGGTTCAATGATTGATCTATCTTTTATCCACTGAAAATAATAGAATATGATATCCATGCATTTAAGGTACTGAGGTTAAAGCCATGAAGCATCTTAAATGTTTTTTTTTAAATGGCGATTAAATATCGAATTCTGCCCTTGGCTATTTTATTTTCGTTGTCCATAAAAACTGTTGTTTAATCATTGAACGTTGTTTATCATTAACATGTTATTTATGTGTTAACTATAACATAAATATTATAACAAAAATATATATACCATACATGCATATCATGATAAATATTTTGAAATATATACATAATTGTTGAGACATATAAAAATCATTTATCATATTTTTTAATAGTTCTCATCCCGTAACAACGAATGGTATCCGTTTTCAACTACTATAACGAAACGCGCGGAGGATGCAGACAGGCTAATGAAATTCGCTAATGAATGTTTGTTATTGTTATAAAACGTAATATTGTTACATTTTGATTGTGCATTTAGATCATGATATATTTGTAGATCTACATAAAAAAAATCATATTTTGTATATAGTAAACGCGAATTGATGTAAATTTCGCCACTACCGTTACTACATAAGCAGCTAGCCGATTTATACAGCTTACGACAAAACTAAATATAATGGCATAGTCTACTAATCATGTTTAAGATATAAGAATAAAATATGTTTTATTCATCATCCTATTTGCATTATCTAGTACCCGTGAATTGGTATGAATTGCGCCACTAACGTTACTACATAAGCAACTAGGCCGTGGACCGATTTATACAGCCTACGACAAAACTCAATATATTGGCATAGTCTACTAATCATGTTTAAGATATAAGAATAAAATGTAAGAATAAAATACGACAGGTGCACTGATCTCAATCTACATATCGATTAAATAATTTTATGTTTTGTTTATAGTAACCGCGAAATTGTATGAATTCCGTCACTACCGTTACTATGCAAGCACTGAGGCTGTGGATCGCTTTGAAGCCTACGACAGGTGTGCTAAACTCAATGCACATTTGGCCTCGGTGACAAGTGAACAGGAAAACAACTTCTTGAAAGACATTCTGATGAAAGAAAGGTTTGTTTTATAATTTTTAAAAAGAGAATTATAAAAACTGTTTAACGGCGTACGACAGGTGAGCAAACCTCAATGCACATTTGGCTTCAGTGGCAAGAAAACAGCTTCTCGAAAGAAGCTATGCTGAAAGAAAGGTAAACAATATTCCAGAATTACAGGACGCTCAATCTCTGCTTTAACGTTTTTATGGAAAATTTGCATGGTTTGGCAATTTCAATTTTGTCTAATAATATGCCTAGATTCCATACTAAATTCAATTGCATGGATAAAGCTTTCTTTAAATTTAGGTTCTTTTTATGTTCGATAGTATATGACCGTATCCGATTATAACGCCTATGTGCAAAATGCAGCTCCAACATTTTTGATAGATCGATCAATGCAATAACGTTTAACAAAACTAAAGATGATTTGCTGTAGATGCAACAACATGATAAGAGCATTCGTCCTTTTGTACAGCCTCTCAATCCCCGTATTCTTTTGGAACATTCTTATTCTGACAGATACGGTTGCAGTAACCATCCGAAAAGAACAGCTAGTGTGCCGAACATGGTTACATGCATGTTTTGTCGGTGACACTATTCGTTTGGGATGGTTGTTGTAACCGTAGAATCTATCTGTCCCCGGGTATGTGTGTCCCAAACGATTACATGGGGATTTATGTAGTTATTACAATTAAATATACTATGTCCCCATTGGCTAGGATCACGCATGCGTGGTTTGCATTGACCCGCATCCGGGCGCAGACATCGCTATATGTAAGACCAATAGGCGTTGATCTCTCATTTTTCCTCTACTTATAATATATGGTTTTCAAATTTGATAGGATCACACATACGGGGTTTGCATTGACCCGCATCCGGGCGCAGACATCGCTATATGTAAGACCAATAGGCGTTGAACTGTCATTTTCCCTCTACTTATAATATATGGTTTTCAAATTTGATAGGATCACGCATGCGTGGTTTGCATTGACCCGCATCCGGGCACGCACCTATTGGATGAACTGCAAATTCCATGGCACAGACTGTAGACGAGTGCATTGGACATTCGACGATGGCTTCCCTGTTGTATATGAGGACTTCATGCCAAGCGTCAAATATAGAAGGGAGGTTCGTACCATTCCCTTTTTCATTCGTTACCAAGAAATGCGAAGGTTTTTTTTTAATGCATATACATGAATATATTGCGATATCGAAAGCTGAAATTTTTCTTTTTGTAAAACGTGTTGCATGGAGTAATCCCTCTCGGCAAGGCACGTCTCAATGACGTCCGAATTATGTCCACGGACGTGATCGCGACAGCATGAAGAAGTGCCTTATAATTTGGAACACATTTACTAACACGCGTGTATAGGTCCAATTGAGAACGTTCGTTCAACGCCACGTCTACAAATCGCCAATATGAGGACCACCTTAAACGGGTGGGTTGGTCCTGATGCGATTCTCTCCCCATAAAATCTCATCTCGCATGATTTTAGGAACACATAATCACCTTCAAATTATTCATTTTAAGAACGATACAGATTTGATTTGTGCGGTTTTAACTCAACGCGGATGGACGGAATGGGACTGTGAACCAAAAGTTCCTTTACGATATATCTGCAAATCACGTGAGTATACATTCATGATATTCATGCAATGTGTTATAATTTGAAGGATTTCCTTGCAACGGAACACAAGATTCACATGAAAATAAAATGTATAGAACTTTAAGCCAGATTTATCTCTGTTCGAAATTCCTATGGAAATGCGACATGTGATATAGACCATGTATTTACATGACCGCTTTACCGCTTTATAACGTCGATCCGTTATTCCCACACGTTCAACCCCCAGCGAATCCCATGATAATTTCACTTCCATAATTTACTGTATAGAATTCTAGGATATATTTTTATTTGAATCCTCTCACTGTTTCAGGCTCAATGGAGGTTTTCAACAACGCACGATATTATTTTGGCCTTGAGAAAGTCACGTGGCCAGAAGCCGTCGATAAATGCTCTAATCGACAGATGTCGCTGGCATATGTGACTAGTGACCGCGAATTTCAGTTTCTACAACGCCTGGTTATAGAACATAGGTAACTTACTATAATATAAAAAAATATAATTTGTAGGTCATAAGTAAAAAGATGCACATTGGTGTCAGTTAAATAATGAGTTTAATAAACTTAACATGTTTCGACAAAATGTATTGCAGAGTGTCGGGTTATAACGAATCGATTTGGTATAGTTGTATATCCCTTCCATAAAAGCAGTTGTTATTTTTTCGACCACGTTTATCTCCTTATTTGAAGAACAATTTAAACATATTCAATGCCAATAAGTTTGCCAAAATATCGATTTAGCATTTAACGCATCGGATCGCGGAACTGTCCAATTCTTATTTTGGTTATGATCCTGGTTATATGAAAGTAAAATTACCTTTTTCGTTTGAACCAGAGTTTCTAGCGCCTGGATTGATAACCATCGCAGCATTCAAGACTCTACAAGACGACTTAATACAACCCTGCAGCAAACTGGTGTGTACACAAACTACAACCTTTACACGATATACACAAATATCCAAAGAAGTCATCAAAAAGGTCAACATAATAGATCGCTCATTTATTATGTCTGCGACGGTCTATCTCAGGACGGGTGGTTTCATGACAATTGTGATAGACTCCATACCTACATCTGTAAATCATGTAAGTATGGTACCAATTGGTCTTAAAACCCTCAATCAACCACTGATAGAATTAGTTCATGTTATTTTTTTTTCAATTTTGATTGTGTCAGTTAAGTAATGTGAGTGCTGGTACAGGCAATCTACATCTATTACTGATTAAGTTTCATATAAAAATAAACATTTTGGTCTTACCACCGGATAATCCGTTCATAACTTGGCCTTGGCAGATTATAGTGGAGAATGGTACGAATTTAAGCATGCCCGGTACTTTTTTGGGACCGAATTACTCGATGCCCACACAGCGAAGCAACGGTGTGAGGAAAAGAATTCGGAACTTGCTACTCTAACACCATTAGGGATCGATAAAGAAGCCATGGAACGGATTTTTCTCAATAATATGAAACTGGAAGGGTGTGTTTCGAAATATATAAATATTAAGATATGCACTATCGTTATATGATTAGTAGACGTTATAATTGTAATTAAAATTGTCGTCATTGTTGACGATGTAGTACAAGTATCAGTAGTAGCAGTTGTAGTAGTAATAATAATAGCAGTAGTAAAAGTAGTAACAGTAATAGCAGTAAGAGAAATAGTAGTAGGTGTAGTAGTATTAATTGTTGTAGTAGTATTAGTATAAGAAGTAGACATAGTAGTAGTAGCAGTAATAGTGGTAGTTATAGTAGTTGTTTTTATTGTTTTGGTAGTAGTAGTAGTAGTAGTAGTAGTAGTAGTAGTAGTATAAGAAGTAGTAGTAGTAGTATAAATAGTAGTGGTGGTAGTTGTAGTAGCATTAGTATTAGTTGTAGTAGTAAATAGAAATAGAAGAAGTAAAAGTTGTTGTTAATGTGGTTGTTAATATTGTAGCAAAAGAATGTGCAAAAGTAGTACTAGTAGTATCATCGGTTTCAATGAGTTAAATTAACAAATTGTAATAATATTATTATAATGATAATGTTTGTTATTAATCCAATTCTAACATATATAATTTAGCCCTCAGATAATGTTTTTTTTATAAAAGACCAGCTTTTGATAAATGTGTTTTTTCTCGTAGCATATCTGAAGCATGGGTGGGTCTCGAGCAAATCCAGTCGCCTCACTGTGCCTACAGCTTCTCCGAAGAGTCACGTGATTGTTTACAATTAAAACATTGGATGTGGCATGACGGTCGTTGGCTTGAAAGAAACAAGTACCACGTAGTTGTAACAGGAGACCCGTGGGATCAAAACAATAGCGTTAGTACTCGGTTACCTAGCAACCATACTTGTGCTACATTCGCCACATTTAGTTCGACCGATTATAGTTTATATAGTAAAACTTGCGTCGAGAAGTATCCATACGTTTGTAAATCCCGTAAGTATTGCTCATAAAGGATTTTATAGCTTGTTAATTTGGCTTGGGTTCATGTGTCCACCACATAAATTTTTATTTTTACCTTAATTTTAATTTCAATTTATGACAATGGTTATTCCTTTCTTGCATTTTATCCTTTGAATTCTCTTTTTCAGAAACCTCTTCGGAATTACATATTCTTATTGAGCAAAATGAAGTGGTCGAAATGATCATGGAATTTTGTTTGTGTTTTGGAAAGGGAATTCTCGGTATTTGGTCAGTTGTGATAGCAGTTGCAATGCCTGAAGGTGAGTTCCATATCTTCATTGAAACCATTGTTAAGTACTAAATAAGCTAAATCATGAGTATCGATTCTCTTTGTGACTTATCTTTACTACTGAAAGTTCGTCCTTGCTGGCATTTTCACAGTGAATAAAAACCAAAAAACGCCATTACTATTTTATTGCATTAATATATGTCTAATGATTGTGTGTAAGTTACACGAAATAAGCTCCACTATGATTGAGTTTGAAGATGTGAATATGTCAATTTCTGGCGAACATTGAAAAAGGTTTAAATAATTCTAGAATATGTCTCCATGCTGCTAACTTTTTGTAGGCAATAGTTTTCATAGCTGGTAAACAGAAAATCAAGTGTTTAATTTCAAAAATAACATTTCATAACTTTAAGTTGCAAATGAATTGATTCAATATCCAAATATTATACATAATCACTGCTATATAACATCATTAAATCATGCATAAGCTTCAATTCGTCATCGATTGTGGTCGTATTTTACCATTGTAATTATTCTCTCCGAATTACTTTGACAAATCTGATCATGTAATGGTTACTCTTTTACTTACTATTTAGGCATTCTGTTTGACCGTGAAGGCTTCTCATTTCTGCTTCCATGTATATTCTGCTGAATGAGATTTAATACAAATAAAGTTGGATTCGATCGATGGATGTATATATACACTGTGCGATGCAGGACGATTAAGGAGAAAGGGTTTATAAACCATATCAGAGCAATGGTATGATAGTTAATATGACGGTATCTGTGGAAAAGTACAAACTTAATGTATAAACCGATTCCGGATAATATAATGTGCCATATCGTTGTAACAGGATATCTCATAAACAACTTTATATATAAATAACAGTAGTAGTATAATTAAGTTGCCATGAAAATAGCGTAATGGAAAATACAGCAGCAAGAAGCTTGAATTAAAGTATAAACTGGTGCTATATTTGCTTCGTTATGGTGAACGTAGTAAAAAAAGCCATTAATTGAATAATTGATTTTGGATATAAAAACTTAACTATTGAAAAATGTGGCTACAATATGCATCGATTCAAGCAAACATAATTGTTATTAGAACCTCTATCACATAGAGCCAAATAAATACAAAATCTTTAAGCTAACAGTGTTTTACATAGACTTACATGGTTTTGTGCAAACAATTATAATATGTTACATGGTAGGGTACAGCATATTGAGTTTGATAAACATAAATATTAAGATTGTATTTGCCATGAAGGTTTATTTTAATTATTAAAACATTTCATTTGTCTAGTCGCTTTGGTCCTAAGTCATCAATATAATTGAAAAAAAAGTTCATTTTAAAAGAAATAAACAAATGAATCAAGTTACATTTTTCCCAATTTTAGTTTATATTATTGATAAACTATATATATTGTCTTGAATTGTTCCCAAGTGTGCCAATTGTATCAATAAAGATCAATTTATCAAAGTTCTCGTTTTTTGCCTCTCGTGGGGTGATTTCATTTTTATACGATGTATGTATTTAAACGTTAGTCATTAATCAATTGAATTAAATAACAAGTTTCTTTTATTTCAAAATAATTTTTTATCGTAACTAACCCTACCTTAAATGGCTTCCTAATTTATTCATTAATTTTGAGTAGCATAACCTGAGGAACTATTTGAAACATTTTCAAATCGATTTGGCTCAAGCACACATTCAAATGCTTATCTATAAATAACTGTTGAAATAAGTATAAATTCTCTATTGACTTGCTTTTAAGCTTCAAAACAAAATATAAGATGATAATGTCCCCATATACATTCATCTATTCATTTAGATTGATGTTATTATCACGGCCTTGTCTCGTATATGTGTCTCCCAACCGCTAACGCTTCACTTGTTTTAATAGAACAACTGCATTATTCCAGCGTGAGCAAAATTTTATTAATTACAGGATGCCTTCTCCAGAATAACCCAATTTTCTGGTTTGATGAATTCATTTAATTTAATTGTAACTGAAAATCACTGCATTTCCATTACTTGAATGGAAAACTAATGACGGTTTACCACTTATGAATAAAATTTATATACACTGATAGCCCATGTCTAAATTGTGGTATAAGTCATGGGTAACTTTCAAACCTATGTTCAACGGGGTCTACAGAATAAAAGAATGGGAAAATGCCGTTTTTATATGTAAAGTTGTGTATTTCTTCTGAGAGGTTGTGATAAATATATAATCAGTCTGAAAAGTTGTGTCCTGAATATAAAAGGATGATGAAATTTCAGTTTTGTCCAGACTTGTCATTTTGTTTGTAATTTTACACAGCATAGCGTATTGTTTTGTTCATTGAATAATATAGAACAATGACAATCAGGCGCGGATTTACCATATAAATCACCCGGCGCACGCCCCACTGTTCGCCCTTATATGTAAGACAAAAAAATAAATTTGCGTCCCCCGGTTCAGCCCGATAATTCATACAGTTGCGCCCCCAGGTTCAATATTTTCTGGATCCGCGCCTGACAATGAATGTTATAAATATATATCCACTCAGTGTGTAGAACTTCCCACATGACTTTTTACCTAATATTTTGCTGATATCCCGTTCACTGTTTTGTTTACTTCCGGTTGCCGAACGGGTTTATAAAACTTCGATTTTCATGCTTCCTATCCAATATATTAAATATAAATCTCTGTATTTATTGTCAAAAATCATATCTCTAACAGATATATTCATGGACATATTTTTGCCATGAAAGGAAATTAAATTAGTGGAGAGGGCGTGTTCCCGTTTTTCTGAGTGGCCGGTAGCTACGAGCGTATTTTTCTACGTTGTTTATGTCATAATTAATTATGCTAAAATGTATTATTTATTATTTAAACTAAGTTAATCAAGCATAGAAAGCCAAGTTATTGCATATAAAAACTATCCGAACAATGGACTGTGGATGGATGTGGAAGACCCCAATCCTAGTTCGAATGGCAATACTCGTACACACGTACTCGTATACGGTGTTGTTATCCCTCCGGGTCGCATACATACGAAAGGATTTTTATAGCTTCGCAGTCAATTGCTTTAAAACTTACATTTGTTGATAAACTACACGGGTGGACAAATTATGAACTGGACATAATATGAGCGCTGAAATTTAGAGTGTGGAATTTCTTTCGTACCATGACAAAATATTGGTTTTATGACCCCTGTATTGAGATATTAAGAGTTTTTTTTCTTTTGTACATATCGCCTCATTCTTCAATTCTTGCAGACGTATATCCTTCACGTTTAAGATTGACTAATCACAAGCTATTTCAGGGATAATTCAGGCGTGCGCCATGGCGCACACTTTTCATATACGGCGCACATAGATTTTGACTGTGCGCCGTAATGGCGCACGGTTTTTTAGAATGGCGCACAACAAATTTCGCATGTGCGCCATTTTCCTACAACTTGTTCAATACATTGTGTAATTACGTAAAAGACAAGCATTATGATGTACAATTAATTGTGAATATGGTATATAAGGCTGAGACTGACCATTGCCTTCTGTTTTTGATTAGGCCCCAACCCAAAAGTTGGGGGCCTATAGAGTTGGGGTGTCCGTCCGTCTGTCTGTCTGTCTGTCCGTCTGTCCGTCTGTCCGTCCGTCTG
>LQRL01143470.1:0-11055 GCA_001703475.1 Hydroides elegans
TAGAAACATGAATTCAATGCAATTTGAAGGGAAATATAACATTTAATAATATAATCCCGTGAGAATTCATATATACCGCAAAAGACTTTTTAAGAAATCGTATAATGGTTTCACGGGACGAGTCACACCAAAGACAACCATGAGAAAGCATAAGTATTACAAAAGAATTTTTGGGAAATCTCACAACTATGTAACGAAGCGAGTCTCACGAGAGACGTACGTGTGAAAACATATGTATCACACGAGAATTTTAGCGAAAATCTCGAAATGACATCCCTATGTGAGACTCACAATAGACACACGTGAGAAATTATAAGACTCCAAAAAGACTTACCGGAAAATCTCCCTGTGAATCAACCGAGCGAGTCTCACAAAAGTCCCCCATGAGAAATCATAGCAATCACTGTGAGACATTTTAAAAATTCTCACAGTTATTTCACAGAGCGAGTCTCACAAAAGACCCCCATGAGAAAACATGTCTATCACAGTGAGAGAATTTGAAAAATCTCACAATGATTTCACCGAGCGAGTCTCACAAAAGTCCCCCGTGAGAAAACATAAGCATCGTTGTGAGACATTTAAAGAAATCTCACAGTGATTTCACCGAGCGAGTCTCACAAAAGACCCCCGTGAGAAATCATACCCACCACAAAAGACTTACCGAAAAATCCCACTATGATTTCACCGAGCGAGACTCACAAAAGACAGACGTTAGGTATCATAAGAATCACAAAAGAGTTTTTTGAAAATCTCACAGATATTTCACGAAGCGAGCCTCGCAAAAGACATACATGAGACAACATACGTACCATAAAAGTCTCGCCAAAAAACTCCCACAATCTCACAGAAACTGTGAGCTCATGTGGGACGTATGTGAGATTTTGAAAGGCCCATGCGAGTCACACCCGGCGAGTCACCTTAGGTGAGGTCACTGTGATATGGTGGTGATCCTTACATGGTGAGTCACACACTGTGAGAAAATCTGTGAGTCTCACGGGAACTCACCGCAACTCATGTGAGATTCATTGTTGACTGGGAACCCTCAAATATGCATTTTCATGGATGTTTGAACTATCTTGCAAGAAGTTTTGCAGGTTTTTGGTACATTTGGACTCTTAAGGTGCATATTTAAAAATTCAAGCCAGTTGCGGCGATCGCTTGAATTGACAAATTATTTTGCGAATGGTCAGACGCTAGGCACCGGAAGTGCCACTTTTAGTACAATTGTTCAAAACAACTGTTTGAAAATGTCAAATGATACCTTCACGGGTTTTGTAATGCTGCATTAATGGGTTTACAACCGTTTTGGAAATTACGTTTCGCTTATTTTCTGGTTACTTCGAAACATGATATTCATCGAAAAGTCACATTCAGTGAACCTTTGTTAAATCCATAGCTTAAGTTTTCCATCAATAAAAAAACGATTTCCGTGCATGTCTAAGACAACCTGATGGTCGATTTCCACGCCAAAGCCTCGTAGCAATGGTGCGCGCAAGCGTATGCCTCGATAAACATATATTCTACTCAATTTTTGAGTGATTAAGGGGCTGAAATGACCATTTAACAGTTTTTCATTACTCGTATCTCTAGATTACAATGTTCTAACCTATTTAAAGCGTATTCACCTTATAATCGATTGTTTGCGCGAAATCGCGCCTATATCGAGCGTATTTTCACTGCATTTCGCGACATCGTTTATATGGAAAACGAGGACAGCAACGGCCTTTCGGTTTATTTTGTCTATTCCGCACACACTTAAAGATAATATTGACAATGACCGTTTTCGTTCGAACGCCTCGTCAATATAACCAGGTTAAGTTATCCCTTTCATATTTTGCCGAGTTTATTCGAAAATTACGGCTAGGCTATGGAGCGAATGTAATTCAAAGTACAATTAACATTGTTTAGAGCATGTGACCTATCTTGAAATCATACCGTTTTTATTGTGTAATGTGATTTAGATTGTTTTCGCAGTTAAGCGCCAAAAACACGTTTTTCCGACATTTTACGATGTGCGCTGCGACGCATGTGGCATAGAAATGAACTATTTCTCACCGTTTTTGAGTTACGAAAACCTTATACTATCTCTAACACATAGCGCTTTTCCTCTCCTACCGATACTCATAGAATAATGATCGAAATCAATGTTTCTTAGCCCTTCGATAAAACGAACGAGATGCTCGTCAAACGGATTCCAGATTGTTAGGTTTGCGAGACAACTTATAATTATCATAACTGAAACTATCAAACGTGTTTTAATTGGTTCCACTTTTGATACAATGAAAAAATATTAATCTTAAATGACCGGACACTTCTTTTGTTGTCGAGTATTTTAGCTGATTCATGAATTCAACCAAAGATGTTCAAGTTTGATATATTAATTGATGATTGCGTTTCAAATTTTCAGCTTTTAGAAAATACGTTTTCCTTTTAAGTGTTTTATGAGTATATTTGTGTTGCATACATGTAAATGTTTACCTTTTTCTGAATATATAACCCTTGATTAAAAAAAAACGTACGTTGAGTTTAATTGCAAGGGCATTGATTTTATTATATTACATTTAGGTTTCGCAACGGTCGTAGAAGATTCCACAAGCTGCACGTTCAAACGAGTCATTGTTCTTACCGAATGACGCTTTCACGCAAAAAAAACACGTAATTCTTACCGAAAAAGCCGGTTTTTTTTGTGAAGAGGGGGGGGGGGATTAATTGCTATGTTTATTCGGCTTTCCAGCTTTTTTCGTTTTTTTTTTTGGTTTCTTTGCGTGAACACAGCCTTAATATGTTCTTTTGTTCTAACAGGAACGCCAGCCCCAATTCATTTATTGACCAAAGCTAAATCGGGAAACTGGGTTCGTGACGAAAGTACATCTCTTGACTTTTCTGAGAAGAAATCGAGTGTGACATTTGACACGAAGCAACCACTTGATAAGTACGTCCTTCATTAGATAATGCAACACATTAGATTTATCAGTCATTTATAAATTTCATATGTTGAAATTCATTTTACTTCTTATAGGGGGAGCTTCGTTGTTGTTTTGACATTAAACTGTTAAATACAAGTTTTGTTCATGCTATTGTGACTAGAATCTCCGGTCATTTCGACGTTGTGATATGTTAAATATCTATCAAACAGCTGATAGCAGTCTTTGTTCCTCAACGCTATCGTTTGCTGCGGAACAAAATAAAAGCTGTGAAAACGCTGTTCACTAAACAAAACATTCATAAGATATATCAAAATATAATATAATATAAACCAAAGTTTATCTGTTTTTTTTTCTCCAATATTCAGCCTTTTAATTTGATATGAATGCGTTTCACCATTCAGGTTTGTTATCGTCCAGTCCCATAACGCCAACGCACACCTCGAAAAAGGCGTCGCCAAGTTAGAGCAACTTTTGGACGAATACCACGTGCAAATGTTGATGCGTCAGCGCAGCGAAGATCCACAAGACGTCATCCTTTTGGCCTCGACATCCGCCCAAATACCCGAAAAGGAGAAACGCCTGAGCGACAAAGGTTTCGAGCTAGGACCCCCACCAACGGATGTGATTATTATGCGAGATGGGCAGGATATAAGCGTCAAATTGAGAGGCAATATCAAAGAAGAAGATGGTGTCAAACTCATGCCGATGCGCTTTTATCCGTTTCTTCCATCGCGATCGAAGCTACAGTTTCGCGTGGTTGTGGATGATGAATATGCTCAAAAGATGTGGGAGCTTTATCGCGGCGTGGTGCAGATAAATGCGGATGCGAAACTGTTGTCTGCGTTTGAGAAACCGGTGTTTGAAGATGGGGATCAGCGGGCTGATATCGTGGCGGAAATACCGTTAAACTTACCAAAGGTAAACTAAGTAAAATAATTTCAAATTGATTCAGTTAATTAATAAATTAATATAAGACAAAGACGTGTCAAAGTCACCCAATTACATTGCTTTTCATCACTATACCCTCACTAAATCAATTTAAAATATCGTATTCTCATTAAAGTTTAAAAGAACAGAAAATACTCAAACTGCTTATGCACTGTCTTACGCATATAGTCAAAATATACTTATTTGAATTATTTATAAATCAAATGAATTTAATTCTTTTCTGTTGTAACTGATATTTTATACTTATATATCTATATCATTTCTTTATATTGAAGGTTGATCGAGAGAAAGTAATGACGAAGAAAGTGACTATTAAGCTTGGAACCGATGGTAAATAACCTCATTTACTCAATGTATGACAAATATTCTTGTCGTAAACCGTAACGTTTTCCTCAAGCAAAGTTGGCATAAACTTACCAAAAAACTTCATTACCATGCAAAATTTAAGATAATCTAATTTGATCCCAAAGATACATTTTTTGGCTTGACGTTATCACAATGGTTATAACAATGTTTACTTTGGCGCTCATAGCATGCATCTAGAGTAAATCATTAAATTATAGAATTATACATGTTTACAGCTTGTATCCTATCTGAATGCACTTAACAGAATTCGTTAGCGAAGAACTACTCCGTTTTATCGCCTCCGAAATCGAGGACGATTGGCAAGACGTTGGTCTCGCATTGGGACTGACATCGCGTCGCGTTCAGGACATAGAAAGGTACACTGAGGTCAGTGAGGATCCGGCATTTGATATGCTAATGATGTGGATTAAAGAGCAGCGGAAAATAGCTGATAAGGTGATATATAGATTAGATGAATTGTTTGTATCTTTGTTATTCTTTCAATTTCTTATCTATTTATCAACAGCAAATGTGATCATGATGTAAGTTGACAAAACACCAGCACTAATTCTTATCAGAATCCGCGATAGATGATCATATGTAATACATTTAAATACATTATAGAATTTTATATGATGAACAATGTGACATAATGCAAGTTTCTGGGGACAAATCCGAACAAAGTTGAGTTCTTTAAGTCCTGTATTTGAGTCCTTCATATAAAACCAATGTGTCTATATCAAGCATCGGAAAATATGGGGGATGGAGATCCTATCAATTTCAACCTTTTAACTATAAAGAACTTTGTATAATTACAGAGTAATTACCTGGTAAAGGCTTTGATGAAATGCAAGAAAGATGACCTGGCCAGAGAAATCCGTAACCGACAAAAAGTGTACAGAAATTCTTTGAAAACAGGATATTCTGGGGCCGAAACTGGAGGTATATGTTGATGGCGCGTTTACCCGAAACAGGCACGAACGCTCGAAAGCGTGTTTATGCTTTTAATACCAGTTTCACTTGAAGAAAAAAAGCGTATAATTCAAAGATACAAATTACGGGCTTTTTCATCAAGTGAAATCGGTATAAAAACATAACGAACACGCTTTCGAGCTTTTTTCGAATGAGCGCGCCTTAATATCTCATAAATTCCTTGTTCACGAGTTTCAGTATTTGCTATGTCAATATATAAAAAGGATGTGTAAGTTTTTTTTATTCAGCTGTAAGCGTACGAAATACATATTATTTGATCTGCAGCGATAGTTAAAATGGGAATGAAGTCAAAGATAAACAATTTATCCATTTGACTCGAGACATCCGTATATCGGGTCGATAGTTATCATGGCAAATGAAATGCTGCTTTAATTGCTAATCACATTGTCATTAGTTTTTAATATCTTTGTAGGCGAGCGGGAATCGTCCGGGGTACCCCAATTTACAAAAATGAGCGCTGGTGATAAAAACGATAGCGATTGACGATATATTGATGAAACTAATTATTGATGAATTGAGGATTCAGACAATCAGTTTATTACTTAAGAACTAATAGCAATTACACATTTGATATATCATTTTTCCAAAAAGGTGTTTAACCTACTTTCGCGTCATGATTTTTCGCAACCCATCAAAGCCTACGGAACATCCCTTCTATTCAAGAGATCAGGTGTAGGGATTAATTTGAATTTGCCTATATTGTGACCCGAATCAGTCAAGAAATATCCCAAAATTATTTCCCGGTTCTTTTGTTCTTCCTGGCAAAAGAAAGCACTCAAAAAACCTAAAGATGAATTGTAAAATGACAGAAACTCTTTATGTGGATCTAATTAAACACTGTGTTCTTTACTTAAACAGTTGTTCATGTAATACCAAAATGCTCGACTTATGAATTGCAAATACGGACCGTCGCTAATAAGAAACCTTGAATTTCTAAAGAAACCTGGAAATAAGCCGGTTATTCTTTTTTACTTGGGCTGTTAGAGAATTACACCTGCTCGACTGTGTCTCGCAGGTTGCAATTCTCTAACAACCCGCGTCAAAAAGAATAACCTATTCATGTCAATTGATCTTAACCCCGAACATTCACCAGGAAACTATTTAAAGATTTAATTATAAATCTAACTAACTTTTCTCAACAACTTTACAGCTGTATACCATTTGAAAATATCGCTCCATCATAATCAGCATCCAGATTTTAAATGCTGCCGTAGGATAAGATACGAGTGTGCACATGTATGATTGTATACTGACCCAAACAAGAAAGTATATTTTGACTTTAGAGGGTCATATCTCTAGTTCTACTGATTGGATCCTCATGAAATTACAGAAATATATAATTTAAAGTATTATTAATAGCCTTGTAATTTAACAAGCCAATCAAAAATAAAACAATAACGTAGCAGTACTTTAACTTTTATTGGTATAAAAAATCCCGTGCTAAAACCAGACAGAAACATTTCACATGGTTAATATCGAGTGTGTCGACCTCATACAGCCAATATTTCCTGAATACGTCATGGCACCAACATAACCGATCGGTTGATGATTGCCTATGGTAGAGTGCCACTCTTCGATAAGAACCAGCGCAGTTTTTTGGGGGGCATGTTGTCCGGATCATGTGTGACGGTCTAGATAGTTCCATGAGTGCTCTATCGGGTTATTGACCGTAAAAAAGCTGACCAGGGTAGCGTTTCAATGTTGGTATCAATAAGATTGTGTACACAAACATCCGCGACACGAGGGCGTGTTTTTTTTCACGCATGAGGGTAACGCAACATATACGTGACAACTTAGGTGATGAATATGGTATTGTTGAAGCTATTTGCAGCAACGTTACATTCGATAAACACGAGTTAAGATCGCCAGCCATACAATATTGCATCCTTGATCATAACCAAACTGCCGCTTTTTCGATCCACTTGCCGAAAACATGATCGCGAAGATCGTTCGCGGGTGCCCCAGTAAACGCGATAAAACATGCCTGCGCGAAAGACTTTGCACTGCGACTCGTCGGTAAACACTTCTCATGATCAATTGTGTCTCATTCTCTCATCACAACCATTCGCCGTGTCCAAATACACAGGATTTGGACTTCGAAGGCGGTTATAGACTCGTTCGATAGCCGAAAAATACAACCACATTTCATGTTCGCACAGGCGATTGATGACTGTTTGACTGAAAAATTATGGATTATGGGTCCCTGGCGTCTCGATGACGGTCAATGTCGCTGCGCGAAATTGCTCTCGGAAGCGCTGCAGGCGAAGCCTTCGATGTTGACGCGCGGTCGTTACGCTTAGACGGCTACTGCTCGGTCTGTCCGATGGTGTCCCAGTTGGTTAGAATTGCATTTTGAGACAATAAATCCAAGCGATTCAGCACTAAAATGATCTGGCGACCTCTTTCTAAGAACCCCCAGCAGCCAGCATACCAATAGCTTGTCCTCTTTCTTCTTTAAATAGGCGTGGCGTGATTATTTTTGATTTTACAGAAAAAAAAGTGAATTGATCAAATACTCGACTTTTGTTAGAAAACACAACCATTAGGAAAAAATGCTTAAAGCTACAAGGTATATATGTTTTGATTGCAAACATGGTTTCACACCTTAATTTTTCACACCCCCAAAAATAATCAATCAATATTTGAACTGTTGCTACTAGTTGTGATAAATAAGTAGTTCTAGCGATGCTGAAAATTTGAGCACAATTGGTTAACGCATAAAATTGAGAAATATATTTATATACTATCTTGTTTGGGTGAGTATATATCACTATAAAGAACCTATACTTATTTTTCAAAACCCCTTTAAAGCTGTTTTGCATTTGAAAATATCGCTTTATCATAATAAGCATGTACATATTAATTGATGCCGTTGATAAAATACGAGCATGCATATGTATGATTGTATAACACTATAAATAAACCCATACATTTCTTCAGTATACTTATTATTCATCTTGAATATTATTCCATGATCTTACCATCTTAGTGAGAAAATCATCGTGAATGAGAAAACGCTTAAGATTTTAATGATTTAATAAGATTTTTATGATATACCATATATCAACAGCAAATCAGAAGGACCAATACCGATTACAATAGGCTTCTTTGCTGGAAAAGATTGCCACACATTGCCATGCACGGTACCTATAGAGATTCCAGTTATATCTAAAGGATTCTCTCAAATAGAATCTATATACAGTATATCCCTGCCTTGCAATATGTTACCCCTTGTTCTTGACCACCGCAAGCTATTCGTAAATACGTAGGCTCTGTTATCAAAAGTGATTAGATTTCATATAATTCAATGTTTTTTTTAAATGGCCAATTTAGAAAACCGACAAAAGAATAAAATTTCAAATTTATTGAGATGGTACAAGCATATCCACCTCTTTATGATTGTCAACTCAAAGAATATAAGGACAAAGGACTTACAGCAAATATTTATGATAAAATTGCGAGTGAAATATAAATAGACGGAATAACATGTATGATATTTTTTTGTTCATTTATAGGATGAACTCCCCATCGTCTTTTGTTCATTTTCGATTGTACGCATATAATAGCGGCACATAACAATTTTCGTCTTTTTTGACGAATTCGTAGTAATGCTGCTGCCTTGCTCGAAAACATTCTGTAACTTCGTATTTTTGAACGACGTCTTAACCTACGTATAACCATAAACTCATTTCAACAACTAGCGTGTCTCAGTTATAGTATACTTGGGTCCGAACAAGTATATCGATCGAATGTGACCTTATTGGAATATATACAAACAATAGATAGATTCACATTGCAATGTTGTTATTGTTAATCACGTATATCTAAAATAATCTTAAGGTTAACAGTTGTAAGCAATAAGATTGAGAGTTATTTCAAAAGCAAAGTTCAATTCAAAAAATAATATCTTGAAATCGCAAAAAATAAACCGCTGGCCGGTGAACAGTGATTCCGCCAGCGGTAAACAATGACGCTGACGCCAAAATCCCGCTGCACGCACCTTAATACACTAATAAGTCAGAACAATTTAAGTTATTCATAGGGGCAAGTTGTTTTCTAATATGATTAAATCAGTTATCTGACGCTGTTGAAGTACATTGAAACATTATATACAAGGCGTTTTAGCAAAAGTGCCTCTAAAAATAATTAAAATACGTAAAAATAAAACAAAATGTCAAAACTATGTTGATTCCTTTTACACTGTTAATGTGCGTTCACAGGAAATAAAAGCGCATAATTCTGGGTAAAGAAAAGGGATAAACTACTATGTTTTTAAACAAATGTGGACTCAAGTTTAAAGCGCAAAATGAGTGTTTTGGGTTTTTTTTCGGGGCGGGTGAACGCGGCCTTATATATTATCTGACTCGTCATTAACGATTATTATTTATTTAAAAGAGTTGCCAATGCTCATCAAAATTTGAAAAAGTGTATTGATGTTCGACACGTATGTCTAGTAGATATTCTACCTTTTATGAATAAACGCGCACTTTTGTTTTTTTCTGCGGCACATCGATATTCAAAGAAAATATAGCAAAAACCCTGCGATATTTCGATCGTGTATCAGTTTAGCTCATTTTATAAATAAACATTTGAAAATATCATTAATGGTATTTGAAAGCGAATTTTTGTAAATAATCAAAGATCAAACCAATGATGTGTCATTGAATATTTTATCAAACATCAAGAGATTTACTCCATTAGGAAAATAAAGCTATAGAAATGATACAAAGTTTTTTTATCTTCGTTTTAATGTATCTATTATTTTTGCCAAATGATCTCTAACAGACACTATTTCATGTCAATATTAGTGTACCTGGTTTATTGTCATAAATATAACATATTTAACTACCGATGTATTGAAAATATTGACAATGCTGTAACTTGTTGGAAAAACTGTGAAATAAGATTAGTTTTCTCCGGCACGTCAGCGGGATCATACCATCACTAATGATCTAGGTTCTCAATCACATCGTTCTCGACATGATATATCATATAAGTATGATACAAATGAAGACTAAGAAGAGCTTCTTTTGATTAGATAAAATTAGTGCTGTCGCCTAAGAATACTTATAAGGTTTAAGAAGTTTCACTACTTAATAACTTCAAACCACACTCATTGATAAATGTATACAGTAGTGTCTATTGTTTTTGTCGACTGATAGTCACAAGTTCTGTTTTCTGAGACATGATAAATGTCATATAATATCAAAATGTTTTATTTTTTATTCATATGATCAAGAAATATTGGACATCAATGTCGAAGTCGAATAATTGTCTCGAATATAAAAGGCTCATTAATTTATCAGGAAAACGATTAATTAAAATCAAAGTCATTTTTGGAATATATGAATACTCAAATAAAACATTTCATACTGCTCTTAAAACATCGTACGATATTTAGATTATCGCCACGCCAATCACGGAAGTGTTTACGGATTTCACTTAACTAATACTGGAAGTGAATTTACTTAATGGAATGCTAATACAGAAAACAACTGAAACATCATCAGACCCAGGTACCTTTTGATTCAATTACATAAACTAATCAACTACATGCATAGCTAAGATCAACAATGTATTAACTTGTTAGACATGTTAAGGCACTATTAATCGCAAATCACTACATGATTATACAGCTGTCTATTTCAAATTTGACTATCGCAAGGTTATTATTTCGTATTTGAATTTGCTTTTCGATAATTTCGTTTATTCATTTATCGATTATTTTATTATTCGTTTATTCGTTTCGAAACCCGCTGTCAGCGTAAGTAATATATTTTTGCTCTAGCGTATTCTAATTTCCAATAAAACCTATTACAATTTGAATAAAGGTATTAAAAAC
>LQRL01143478.1:20411-32426 GCA_001703475.1 Hydroides elegans
GCAAAGTGCTAACGACTCGTTTCATTTCTGAAGTAAAACTTGACATGTGAGGCTGAGGCCGACCATCATTTCCCAGTTTTGAATCATTCACACATAAAATAGAAAAGGTAAAAAGATAATTGAAAATACTAATAAAAAAACAAAACTTTTCGGGACAGAATTCTATGGTATAATATGGACTGGGGTTATGTGTAAATTCAATATCACTTGCATGCAATATGACGCCTAATGTTTATTTGCGAACTGATTTTCTTTTATGGCACACTTTTCTTTAAAGACCGATTTTAGTGCAGACTTAATCATGTCATTAATGCACAAAATTCAAGCACAGTTAAAGAATAAGAATCAAAGTATAAGCAAAAAGGGACTACACTCTTACGACATTAAAGACGATATCCGTGCATCTGTTCGGGGTAAATATGTCTTACTTATACAATATATCTATACGGCGCACACATTTTGAAAATGGCGCACACAAATTTCGACTGTGCACGAAACTGAAATCCTGGAATTATCCCTGCTAATGTAGTGTTTTTATGTTACATAAATAAACGCATTATAAGAAAAAACTGTACCGTAATAATAATGCATTTAATAATAATAAAAAATAATAATGATAAAAATAACATGTTTTTTACATATGTTATGAAATATATATAATATCATATGATATATATCATTCTATATATATTTCATAATGTATAAATATTCAATGTGATATCTTTTATTAACATATAATATGAACGTGGGTTTATTTGTGCATAATTTAAATTGGTTTATATCGCATGTGTCACTTAGCAAACAAGTTATATGTTATTAAAAGTTTACAGGAGTTGCACCTTAACTGGTTTATAAAAAGGGCGTCATTTATTTAAATAATCAATATAAAGACCTTTATTTAAAAAAAAAAAAACCGTAAAAAAACCGAACCGAACCGAGGTTTTTTGCTGTACCGAACCGAACCGAACCGAACCGAAGGATTGGCGAACCGTCACACCCCTACTGTGAATGAACATCTTCAACAATTCGTAAGGGTGTAATGAATACGTAGTAACTATCAACCTTCAATCACTAAAAAAACACAAACAAACCTGAAATATTCATACCTTTCTTAGATTTGGCTAAATCGTCGCACTCATTATTAATAAACGGTGTTAACATTAAATGCGATGACACATATACAATACTCTATAGCATATCTTTTTTTCGCGAATGAAAACGCCAAATGCAAATGTTTGAAATACAACGGTTATTGACATCAAGCCATTTCATTATTTTGTTATTATGCTGAATAGTTAGGACTAACAATGGAAAAAAAACGCATGAACCTGAAAATGGAATAAAATATATCTACCTAGGGTTGTCATGATAATTAGAAGAAAACTCAGTAAAAAGATATAGAATTAGATACAGAAAAGGCCTAACAAAACTAAATTGTAAGTTCTCAAGTCGATTGAAGCTACTTTTGATTGGAACCCTAAACCCTAATTAACTACGGACCGGGATATCTAGGCGAAGTCGTCTTCCTCTTCATCCTCCTGACTAGAGCCGTTCAAGCTTTCCTTTGTGACCTCGCTCCCCGACGCGTTGTTCAAGACGATCGAGTCCTGACCCAAGATATGGCACAGTTCTTTTAGGCGAGCCGTCATCTTTGGAATGCCTGAAATATGAGGAATAAAGTTACATAGGATGGTCAGATATTGCTTACCAAATGTTCAGGTGTGAATATTTTACTTGGTTAGGCACATTGTTTATCAAAGTTCATAACATAGAATATAATATTAAACTGTCTGATATATAAAATGAATATGCTGACAAAGGCTTTAGCCAAAGGTCTTGCGTGCGCATTTCTATATTTTCTTTATTTTTCATTAATTTATAACCCGTAATCGAACCGGCAAGCTGTGACTCGAGTTTCGTTTTCTCGTCATTGAGACTCAGCCGAGTGCCGGAGTCCAGCTCCTCGAACCTCCAGCCACCCTCTCCATCAAACTGCAGCAAGTGAGTGTGGAACTTCCTGCAACATAAAATGTCATCATTTTACAAAATGCTTTCAATATTCAATTTCTCAATGATTCTAAAATATGCTAAAACCATAAATTGCCAAGTTATAAGTTCACTTGCTAAAACTACCTAGATTTTTTTTCAAACAAAATATTTTGAACACGTATGAAAATCCTTGAACACCCTTGAACGAGGGTATGTACATGAATAAAAATGGAGCCCAAACCATCCCCCCTCCCCGTTTTAGTTTACAAATGACCCCCTCCCTCCTCCCGCTTAACTACCCGAAGACTGACCATAGCGAGGGTCTGTGCGTGATGGTGAGCAGCGTGATGCCGGCATCCTTGGCCGCCTGGTAGATCTGGCTCTCCACGTCGATCGACACCGCGCTCGTGCACTCGTCCAGCAACGCGAACTTCGGCCTGGTTTTGACAAAATATTATCATGTTTTCTTATTCATATAATCTATTTGGGTATTCATGGTGAAAGGCGGTGAAGGTTAACCATGTCCTAAGTGAACTATGAATCATAAGAAAATGTACCCGTATATGACTTTTCGTGTATTATTGCGTATATTTTACACTTGATAATATTCTTAATTCAAATAGACCAAGCAAATTCAAATTGAGGTGGAAGAAATATAATAATTTTATTTCATATATCCTTGAAATTACCTGAAAACAAAAAGCTGTTGTTTCATCTGTTTTATCTCATAGCCAGCTTTTTACTTGATAATTTACACAACAATTTACACAAAAAATTATCATATCATCGACCTAAACCCCTTCTCCCAACCCAAAATACACACCTGTTGTAGAAGATCCTGGCCATGCCCATGCGCTGCTTCTCGCCGCCTGACAATACGTCTTTCCAGTCACTCAGCGCGTCCCAACCTACACAAAAGAGGAATACCAATACGAAACCATGGACAAAACCGATAAAAAAAATATTATACCATGTTTTATGGATTAAATGAGTGTAAAATATTAGTCGTAGAGAAATTGTTATCATGTATAACAGTTTCTTCTTCAAAAAATAATAAATGGACTATCAGTTAATTGGAACAGATTTATTTGGTTCCTCCAACATAACCGACAGTCAGTTCATCGAGACCACTATTCATAATTTCGATAGTTTTCATTTAACGATAGCCTACTGTACTATGCACGATAAAATGTATTAACAGCTCTTGACACTCACCCCCTTCTCTGATGACAATGTGTTTCAAATGCACAATGTCAAGGATGAGTTCAAGGTCACGGTCGGTGAATCCCTTGCGGCGCATGTCCTCGGCGCTGTCCGGGTAGATCACCTGGTCCCTCAGAGTGCCGATCGACATGTACGGGCTGGAGAATATTATGACCACAATATGAAGTTATTCAAACGAGATAAAATCATCTTTATACTAATATGCTCAAGTGCTTAAAAATAATAACACTTGTTTGAAACATATGTTGGTTATTGATTAACAGTTTTAATGCCAACATAAAACACAACATATAGGAAAGAATAATATGTATATTCATTGAGCTGATCTTTGAAAGTATGAAGCTACGTTTCACAGCATAAATACAAACTTATCAAGCTGTTCAAGCTTTCATCCCCAAAGCTAACAAAAGCCATACTTAAATGCCTTCATCATTTTAAATAACACCTACCGTTGAGGGATATAGAACATAAAGGCTGGTGGTGGTTTGTGCAGGGTGCCGCGGTAAATTGGCCACAAACCGCTGAAAATGCGAAAGAGCGATGACTTGCCGCAGCCGTTTGGTCCCGTGATCAACAAATGCATTCCCGACTCCATCTGTTGGCAAAATGGTTATTTGTGGATATGTTCAATAACATACATGTATACATTTTTGCCTTTTGTAAGTGAATATGTGTTTTTTTTTAGCAAGGACACTATATAAGATTCATATCAAATAATGAAGATTATTAGTGTGCATGTATATAGTCCAACATAAATTGCAGCTTTTATGTGAATATTTGTGTTTTAATAAATATGAGATTGAAATTAAATGGATTTCTAAATATAAATTCATTCATTCAATATATACACACTGACTTTTAAAATTAAGTATTTATCAAATAGTTAATAAAGCTTACCATTCATCAAAGTGACAAGTTCACAGAAAAATGCATGATACGCACATAAAAGATTGAATGTAAGCCTACATTTTCATAAATAAATTAGCTCAATTTACCTTAAATGAGAGGCTATTTACAACGACATCGCCGTTGGGTGTAATGACGGGGACGTCTTCGAGGAGAATCATGCTCTCCGTATCCACCACATTCCCTGAAATAAATAATTTGTCAATGTTGAAACGGGATATTTTTGAAGGTCTACTGTAGTTCTAAAACAACTCATATGAATGTTTTATTGAAAGACAATAAATGAGCGAAACGCAAGTCGTGTGCAATTTTTATGGAAATAAGAAGTGAAAAATGTGACTTTAAAATATAAGACCCTGTTAATTTAATATGTAAAAAAAAACCAGATACCTCTAATCAAATTTACCCGGTATAACGTTTTATCAACTTGAATTTTTTTCATGAAACGGTTTAAACCAAAAATTATAATACCTCTCATTTCTAGCGGTCCCTCGATCTTCTCGTGCTGCAGCTTGCGCGGCGCCTCGACCACCGTGGTGCGCTGGTATTTGCCCGCGTTCACGTCGCGGAAGACTTCGAACATCTCGGCCACGCGCGACGTGTAGCCCGCCAACTCGGTGATCTAGAAAATGGAGGAATATAATTGATTTATGAGATTGGCATTGAGATTCATTGGTATTACTTTGTGCTGAATAAAATCATCATACCAAAATTTTGAATAAGCCAAATAATTTTCGATTATTCAAAATTGACATCGCCAATTATTGATAATCGGTTCTCGCAAATTCGCATTTCGAGAAATAAGAGTAACGTAAAGTTAATTCCAAGGCAGTTTATTAAGAGATCTTTAATCCGTCAAAGAATTGTTTTATACTTGAAGGAACTCTTCCTTGCCTCTTTGTATGAAGAGATCATTCGTTCGATAGCATCGGCAGCCGAGACGAGCAGATTCCTGGCTGTCGTGAAATGCATGGTGCGCTCAGACACCTCGCCCCCGGGGTCATCCTCCCAACTGCTTCCTGAAAACATATTTTAAGAGTTTTTGAAACCATTTGCCTATAAATAAAACTATGCACAAAAATATTAGGATTCAGAAAAGTATTTCTCGTAATCACTATCAGATCTAGAAATGCTTACATACTCTTATGCCGTGGACTTATCTAAGATGAGCATTGTAATATGATTAAACAGGGCCAGTCAGACAATACATTAAATAAAAACATTTCTTGCAACATATAGTTTTATCAAACCCTGAAAACATACTATCACGTTTCTGTTAAGTAAACTGTCCGCTTGATCAAAAGGAAGAGAGAAAGAGCCTTTGTGTTTTATAAAAAAATGTTTAAGAATATTGTGTTAAAATGCATTAATTTAATACAAAATTTAATTCAAAACATTATTTGAAATGAAGGAAGCCAGAAACGGAAAAACAATGTTTTCAAATTAATATAGCGATATTGATCTATGCTGCTAGTGCAATAGAACGCCAACATGTGGCTTTTAAAGTACAAAACGGCCTTTATCAAAACATTTAAGCTAAACTCATTGATTCAATGTATAAATGCCGAGCTAGGACAGGTCAGTGTTATAATCATACAACACCATGACGTAGATTATCTAAAATACCAAAGTGACATAAAACGGGCTCTTCAGATATCTTTTATGTAAACTTAATTAAGTCAATTTGCTTAATCTTTCAAAACTTTGATGAATGCCAAACTGACCATCGTCCTTCTGCGCATCCGTTGTGATGATGGGTATGGCGACCATGATCAGGCCACTGGCACTCCACACGTACTTCATGAGGAACTGCTCCATTTGAATGTACCTATGCAACGATTTTACAGCGATAAAAATTGGAGAACAAAATAATGTCTAACCAATAACTTGATTTAAGCAAATGTTATTTTGATGTTCTATCTCTTATGATTATAAATATTTTTGATTGAATACTTGTCTCAACAAGCATTTTTAATCCCAATGATTATATGCATTTTTTTAATTAAATTTATATAAATTCGCAACGTTATTATTACATACCACAGTTTCTTCCAGAAAATCACATTCATCTGTTGAGCAAGCGCTTTATAGCTTTTCTGCAGGAGATTTAGCTCAACCTTAAAATGAAAATAACACATCCTGTAAATAATCAGTGAATTAAGTACTGCATTTCTTCATATTCCAGGTAGATTTTTTTAAACAATCAAAATAATTGTTTCGTTTAAAAAGATACGTTCGTTGTCAATTTCGTGTTGAGTAGTCAACCTAAATCCATATAATCATTTATTTATTTAGTATTATTTATTATTTTGTTCACAAACTGTTTCACTATTTCAAAGTATCAATATAACATAAGATTACCTGATGACCACCATAAAAGGCGATTTCCTCGGCATTTGTGATGATCCTGGAATGAATGTATCGCAGGTAACCCTTTCGCTGTGCCTCCTCTGCGACAAGTTTACCGAACCTCGGCGAAAAGGCGCGCAATATCCTTGCCGTTACAAAAATCGTGACAGCAGAGACTATGGTTGGAATGCGAGAACTAGCCCCTTTCGACGACGCCTGGCTTCGTAAAGTATGCGAAATCAACGCGACATCTAACAATGGCTTTGTGAGATGCGAATACAAATGAGCTAGAAGTGACGTGAACTGAGTAATATCTTCAGTCAGATTTTGGTCGGCATTTGCTAAGCGTCCATCCAAGTTGCTGACTCTGTAGTAGGTTTGGTTTTTGAAATACATTTCGTATGCATGGTTGACTAGACGAGTGCGGAATACTAGAGCAAGTTGTGACTCGAGGAACCGGATTAAGCTGTTGATGAATGTAGCTGGAACAGCAACTCCGAGCCAAAATGACAGCATGATGATGAATTTACGAACATCGCGTTCAACGATTGTCTTAACAATCTTGCCATCAAGTTGTGCCACATATATTGATAAGAATGTTCTTGATATCAGCGAACAGGTGTGAAGGAACAATAAGAGGAATTCTTTACACCAAATTTTAGGGATGATGATCTTAATCAACCATTTAAGCTGTTGGAAAAACTCCTTGTTGACATGAATGGATTTGCTTTTTGTTAGCTGTCCTGATTCTCCTTTTTTCTCCTTTTTCATTAATTTCAATAAATCATTCGTGCTTTTAGAACCTAACCCCTGATTCATATTCGATTTATATCGTCTCCGTAATGCATATGCGATGATTGAAACGACACCCACTCCTACAGCTGCTTTTGCCTTGGCATGCTTCACTCTTGAAGACGCCTCCAGCATTTTTGAGACACTCATGACTCTTATCTTGTTGTTTGTGCATTTACATTTGATTATCCATACTGAAAAAGGAGGAAAATACTATCATTGTATTCATTCTCAGGGGTGGAAATAAGCACTTGCCACGGCGAGTGAAATTCTCGATTGGCGAGTGTAAATTTAAAGTCACTCGCCAGCGTGGCGAGTGTAAAATAAAAAATACCGTCAAAAACATAATTTTCCGAAAATTGTCGATTAAATTTTAAAATTGTAAAAAATTCAATCAAATATGTCGGCGCTCACTTATTTTTTTCTTATAAATAACTTCGTCCATATGCAAACCAAATTAGGGAACCCAGATTTTAGTAGTTCTCATTTTCCATATTTTCACCTCCAGGCGAGTGTAAATCTTCGCTGGCGAGTGTGAAATTTAACTCACTCGCCAATCTGGCGAGTGTGAAAATTATCTTATTTCCACCCCTGCATTCTTACATTCATCAAAAATAAATTAAGAATATTAACGTATTAGGGCCTCAGTGCGATAGCCATTCTTCTTTTTATATAAATTTTAGGAATTGTTTAAGGATTTTTTTTCAGCAAATTTTAGGAGTATTTTAGGAATTTTAGAAAATGTTAAGATTTTTTCCCGGTGAATTGATATATGATATCATAGAATTATCATAAACTGTGATCAGTCTAAATAATAAAACGAGGTAAAATACAGCGTAACTAGTGAAAACATAGGCATCAGAGATGCAAAGCCCTCGGCCACGATAGCGACTCTCTACTGAGGACAAAGCTTAAAATGGCGAAGAACCATTTTAAAAAAATGCACCGGAGATGCATACTCGAAAGCAGCTGAAAAAGTTGGGTATTATAGTTAACCATATTGTTTCCGATACATAAATATGTTTTAAGAAATATACACTAATGAAAGGGGAATGTGTCTAAGTCCAGTTGGGCCATTTTCCCTGGTCGGCTATGGCTCATTTACAATCCAAACCTTTATTAGCACCCATACTAACTGTATGCCAAATATAATTGCGAGTGTGCATAAGTGTAGCCTTGAGTGTTCTTACAAAACGATAAACCATAAACGATAAACGATATAGGTAATTGTTTAAGGACGGACATACAGACCGACAGGACGATAGCAATAGCCTTCAGCCAAAGTGTTGGCTGGGTGCTAAAAAATGGTTGACCAAAATTTTAGGAGTTTTAGGAATATTTTCACAATTTATGGAATTTTAAGAATTCAAAACTTTTTTTTTTTAGGAATTTTAGGAAGAGTCGACAGCCTAGGTGTCACGGAAACAAGTACGAGTAAAAATAGCACTATTTTCAATACTTCTCTGATATTAAGACCCCGTTAACAGACCAATAGCCTTCAGCCAAATCGGTTGGCTGTGGGCTAATAAAATATCGCCTTTTCTTTGTAAAAACGCATATTTGATTTCTCAAAAGGCGAGCAAAATACAGGCAAGGTACCGCTGTCCGAGAATTGTTTAAACACTTAAATTACAAAAATATTATATTTAACTATGTTTTGCATTTATTACATGTATAAAGTAATATGTACATACGTATAGAACCTACATAAATGTGCTTTTGGACTTTTGATCCTACTTTTTGTTATGATTTAATCGACCTTGAACTTTAGTGCGAAATGAGTATCTAACGATTCTGACTACGAGCGTAATTTTCTTTGAAGTTGTAGAATTTCCTCAAAAAGTTTCAGATAGTTTTGAATCGTTTCTACCTCTACCAATTTCAACCCGCCTACAAATGATCAGGGGCACCCAACGATATGTTCTGCTAAATATCTGTTCTTATGGCTGACCCAGCTAGCTAGCAAAATGAACAGAGACCCGTTAATGTATAGCATGTAAAACATCCAAATATATCACACATACATTTGACAGGTTAATAACAGGTGGATTTGCAAGTCTTTCGGATGAGCCCTACTTTCTACGAAATCATGTTCAACATGTTCAAAGGTTCAAAAAGTATCAATTTACATAAATATTTTAAAAATAAAGAATAATTTTACCATAAGATATCCGTTCTGTGACAAAACTTGTGTTTGTATTGAGTGTTTATTATTACTTGATTATCTAAATTGTTCCGTTGCTGAATATCGCCGGTATCTCTATAAATACAAGCGAATTAAGACGAGTTATAATAAGGTTCATTCCTTTATTCTTGAATTCCAAATCATAACTGCCGAGCAACCAACACGACCAACGTCAATGTAAGTGTGATGACGTCACACTTACGTCCACGTCGGTGCCTTGACAGGTGGAAAGACTGAGTTAACGTTTCATCAAACTGGCCAACAAGTGATTTCATCACAGTTTTGATGTAACCTATCTCAAAAATACTAAAATTAATATGTATGAACTTTAGTTTGAACCTTTGAATATTTTGAACGTATTTTGAATGTTTTCAAACATGTCTATTCCTTCTACATGAATGAGTAATCAGCCGAGAAATAACGTTTTAATTCAAATAATCGTATATATTTCTTAACCAAATCATGAAATTTGTTATTTAGAATTTTGAAATATCCTATATATTTGTATTGTCCTAGCCTAGTGACTTGTAAGAAAAGATGATTCGGGGAAAACGTTGCATTTTAAGGACAGCTAGCTAGCAAAATGTGAACAGATATTTGACCCTTGTATGTAGTGATATCACAATATCTTTATATTATAGACAGTTTGTGCATATTGCTTAAATTTGATTAAAAGTATGTTCGGAGATGGAGGATAACACTAAAGAGCAACCACAATGAACATTGCGCAAATAACAAATGCAAGAAAATAAACGTACCTAAGGTGGATTACCGAAAGGATCATCCCGAAAATATTTGTTCTGCCCAAACTCTCTTAAGTCTACGTTTCGGAATATTTCCTCGTTATTCAGACTAACATAGAATTTCGGTTCGTTGGGTTTATTTAATTAAACTCTTTTGATGCCCTCTGAGCCGGCCAGATTTCACTCATCAAATACTTTTTTGATGAGCATTGAATATAATTATAATTGCAAATCTGGCCGACTAGCAGCTATATCAAGCCAATTATTTCATATGCCTTACTCTTTCCTATTTTTTTATTCATCGTGTTGCTAAATATGGTAAATTTTGATGACGCAATCATTAAATACATTTCTTTACATTTCTTTAAATACAACTTTAAATTTTGATGGATAGTCAAACAAAGTACACGTAGATAAATTTCTGTGACACCAATATTTTCGATTTGTCTGTAATTGCCTTAAAACAAAATGTTACGCTGCGAGTAGAATTCGAACCTACGCGGGAAGATCCCATTTGATTTCGAGTCAAACGCCTTAACCACCCGGCCATCGCAGCTATATAAATAGGTTCAAGTTATATGACATACAGCCATCTATAACTCTATAAATCATATTTGATAACCACATTCGTAATTGAAATGACGCAATAGTTATAAATGTTTCGTAAAAAAAATATTGCATTGTAAATTGTCAATCGATCTTTCTTAATTATAAGATAGTTTTTGTGATTGCATTTTCATTAACAAAATTATATTACGCTGCGAGTTGGATTCGAACCTACGCGGGAAGATACCATTTGCTTTCTAGGCAAACGCCTTAACCACTCGGCCCTCGCAGCTTGTTATCTTTACTCGCCATTTAACGGTTAAGGATTCTATTGAATTTGTATCAATATCAAAATGGTTTGACCGGTATGAACATTCAATGATATACAATGGATTTAAAAAAAACTTTCAAGGTTCAAGTTATATGACATACGACCATCTATAACTCTATAACTCATATTTGATAACCACATTCGTAATTGAAATGACGCAATTGTTATAAATGTTTCGTCGAAAAAATATTGCATTGCAAATTGTCAATCGATCTTTCTTAATTATAAGATAGTTTTTGTGATTGCATTTTTATTAACAAAATTATATTACGCTGCGAGTAGGATTAGAGCCTACGCGGGAAGATCCCATTTGCTTTCTAGGCAAACGCCTTAACCACTCGGCCATCGCAGCTTGTTATCTCTATTCGCCATTTAACGGTTAAGGATTCTATTGAGTTTGTGTCCATATCAAATTGGTTCGACCGGTATGAACATTCAATTATATACAATGGATTAAAAATATAATAAAACTTAAGCTAACGCCCTTCTAACATAATATTTTGAAATATGACATTGGCGTCTATGAAAGTTATAATAAACTAAGGACTTTTCCTCATTTGTCATGTTAACACATAATTTATAAATATAATCAAGCCAAATAGTTTCGCGTAAACGTTTTTAATAGGAAGAGACTAGGTTAAATATTGGAAAACAACTTTCTACTAGCTCAGAACTTGAACATTTTCCTTGCAATTAAGTTATTGAAGTTACCGTGCAGGTCTATGAGTGTGTACAATAAGTTGCTTATTGGTGAAGAAAGTCATTAGATTTATATTTTTACTGCATTTGCATCAAAAGGTTAAACAATATGATAGATAGTGCCGGTATTGTTATATCAATAAATTATGCCATATAATCTTCCAACTCGTTGCTTTCGAAATAAGTGTGCACCACGTGTTATGCTATATTTGATTAAATAATGAGGATATTACTATTAATTTGATTGCGCA
>LQRL01143485.1:4340-16148 GCA_001703475.1 Hydroides elegans
CGTGCGCGCGACTGTACGTGTGAATATATCTTATTGCATCCCGATTATAACCATTAAAGTATCTAAAACAAATAATTTTTTAATTTCGATAGTTTCATTTCTTGAACGAGATCATGACAAAGTGCTTGCCCTGAAAACAATCTGGACAAATTTACTGATCCTGTTTGTTCGCCTTCAAAAAATAAAGATACCAAGAATAGAGTTGATTTTGTTTTTTAGATATTTACTGTAGGAGAAACCGTGTTTATAAAATACAAAAACCATTATAACACAATATCTGTAAATTCAAACAGCTATAAAAGGAAAAATATTTCCATCGGTAACTTTTTGACATGGCATTGAAGATGACATGTGCTCCGACAAAAATCCTGCTCATCGCTACACCTGAAAATCCCTCGATGAAAGCGAAGTGGCTACAGACACCAAGGCCCACGTACACCAACACACTTACGGGAAAGCAAAAACCCATCACATGACAGAGCACTTTATAACGAATACGCTAACAGGTGGGCTCACTCACAGGCCTTGCCTCATCAAGACTTGTTGAGAAAAAAGTAAATGAGAATATGATTACCGGTTAATGACAACGAAATGTGAACAGACGCCTTTGGAGTTGAGAGTATAATCGCCGAAAGTGCTTAGCGAATGCATATAAGCAACATCATAAGCAAAGTAGAGGAACCAAGAGAAGATGGGGGAAGTTGTGTCTATTATATCTATTAACTCGCGAGTATACTTTGATACAAGGTGTTTGTTTTTGGTTTGTGTGTGCAGCGCGTCTGGAGTTTGGGTTGGTGTTGCGTTGGTTGAAAGGTAGGTGAAAGTAGACGCACGCGAGAACTGTCAAACAACAGCTACCGGAGGGATGTGGGCCGAATCAAAGCATCTTTGGGCGAAATGAAGAAAGCAACAAACTTGCTGACACCGTGTTTGCTCTGGAAACGATGTCTGCTTCATTCTGTTATTATTTGGATGGATGTGCTAAATGGTGTTACATTTGGGCGATTATCTAATGATGAATTAAAGGTTTCGCGTGATAGATATGATATGTATCTTTCGTAATAATTCTTACTGCAACTATCGTATATTAGTGAGTAATTATAGCAACAAAAGTAACCATTTGCCGCTGGCTATTAATCCATGAGCATCTCTGTAGCTCAAATGCGATCTACATAAAGCAAATGCAACTTAATATAAAAATACGAGACATCTGAACGTCCACCTGCTCGAAACTACAAGTTATTTTTCGTACTCAATTTCTATTTACAAAAATATTGCAACTCAACACGAAGCTTTCCCGTCACGTCAACAATATTGAATAAAAACAAATTAAAACCGGAGACTCCAACTTGTTTGAGTATCGACACGACGCGATGTAATATCCTAGCCAATAGCAAACACCAACAGCAGGTTTTCACTGGATTTTTCTCCCTTTCCCCCGACCATTTTTGCCTGATTTATCGACACATCGACTCGACAAGAATGCGAGGCAAAAATCAAGCCAATCGCCAAAGGAATTCCAGCTAGTAATAGAAATACATCACTCGGCGAGCGTCAAAACCCATCATTTTGGTAGATTCTTTGTAGGCATTAACCCTCGATATTATGCTAACCTGTTTCGTAATATAGACTGAAACTATATAGACTGAAACTATGTACATACTAAAAGGAAAGCAGTAAAAATCGGGAGCAGGACAACTCACCCAAAAACCAACTCACCCACGAAAAAAATGGTCAACTCACCCAAATTTTTGGATAACTCACCCAAGTTTTTTGGACAACTCACCCAAATCTTAAGTCAACTCACCCAAGTTTTTTGGACGACTCACCCAACTTTTTGGACAACTCACCCAAATTCTTTTATGCATAAAAATACTTAAGGGTCCCAATTTTATTATTAAGTAGGTATGATATATACACGAAAAATCAAAAATAGCAATATAAAAACATTTAAAAATCGAAATTGAAATTAAACAATTGTTTTATTGGTTATCAACTATTATTAAATAAACTCTGATTGGAAATTAATGTTGAGGCATATTTGATACATTATTTTATGTTTTTTGATTTATGCTGCAAGATTATGATTGCAATCGGTATCGAGTGCATTACTTACGCGAGAGGATGAATTTAATCCGCGATCGCTCATCGTTTCGCGATGATCACAGGGTGCAGATCACGCGTTACTACATGTATGTTCAATTCAGATAAACGTCTGTGCTCAGAAAGCAGAATGCGTTTTTACTTTTGTCTTTAGATATGCATTTTGTTAAATACTTTTCAATTTCACGATAACTAGAAAACACAATAGCAAGTTTTACTGTAGTCGCTCTATTTGAAAATGATCAAATTACAGGTTTGAAAAAGATTTGTCCATAATTATCATATCTCATCAATTACCAACGATATATATCTGCAAGAAAACAGCACAACGGAGAAAAAGTGTAATCATCAAAATACACAGTTTCCTACTCTAAAAAAAGAAATACAAAGTCAGGATGCATCATTTAGCAAGAGGAATTTTTTGAAAAGAAAGCTAGAAATTAATAAAAACTTGGGTGAGTTGACCAAAAACTTGGATGAATTGAGCAAAATATTTGGGTGAGTTGACTAAAGCACTTGGGTGAGTTGGTCACAACTTGGGTGAGTTGGTCACAACTTGGGTGAGTTGGTTTTTGGGTGAGTTGTCCGACATCCGTAAAAATCACGTTGAGAATTAAGACAGAAATAAACACCAAAAATAAAAATCCCGAACAATTATATTTTTTAAAAATTAGAAGTAATAAAGCCACAGTTTTGAAAAAAAAAACAATACAGACAACGAACGTAAAGTTAGAATCTAGGCTCTGAAAAGGTAACAAAAATACCTGGCGTCGAAACGAAATCGTCATTTTGATTAAATGCAAGAGCTTGACATTATCTTTCTGGCGTAATTATTTTTTCCAACCTCATTTTTTCAAGATGTTCTCGACAACGTTTTTCCAATGCTCGTGACTTTTAATAATGAACACATGAAAAACTGGATTCTCGGAGTTTAGGGACATTATCCGAGTAGCATGTCATTTAAGTTATCAATACGTCTATGAACTGTTGTCTTCGCGAATTTCTCTACATCAATAGAGGTCTGAACGCCATTATCACTGGACGTAAGCCAATGACACTCTAGCTGCAAAATGTTTCTTCTCCAAAACCCAATGCATTCGGAGAATTTTGTAGCGGCACGCCACAACGTGATTATCACAAGGCAAGAGTACGCGGAGAAAATGTGAACCAGTCAGGCGGTATTCATAGCTCGAATGGTGAGCCGTCCCATATCAATTGTCGGGCGATACCAAGCTGAATTTATTATACATACATATTTACATCTCTTATTTAGTGATGTTATGAACCCTTAGAATCAATGGAATTATGACATTTATCTCCCGTTACATAGGTGTCATAGTTTTATGACTGATTTGATGTCTTCATTTAACCGATATTGTCTTGCCATATTTCCTGCTTAAACACAATGTTTTTGCGGATGCAAATTACGTGTAAAATCAAGAATAATTTGTGCTTATTTTTTTGTAAAAGTTGAAAAAAAAATATTTAAAAATGCGCACACAACGCACTGTACATTGAGCACTTATGGCAATAAAATTGAAAAGAAATATGATGGATTTCACGTATATTATAAGCTATGTTTTATCGCTTTGAGATTGCTTTGTCTTATATGCATATCATCCTACATATTTCCCCAAGCATGCACACTCTTATATGTTTATCTATATGTAAATTATCTTATTAAACCTTATTAACTAATTTCATGTTCAGAAATTCATTATTAATTCTATAGAATAAGCCATCTACGTCATAAAACGCATGGATGATCGTCAGCGAAAATAATAAAGGGTATCGCTTTGAGATTACTTTGTCTTCTCTATATCCATTTACCCAGCACCCGCCTTCTGATATGGATCTAGGGGATCGTAGTGTTTTAGCGTTGAAAGTAGTCCATAGGTTGTGGATACTCAAAACTCTGATACAATTTCTGGTCTTCAATTGACCGAATTCTTAAGAGATATTTGTAGGAATAAAAATTAAGCTTATAACACGAATGCTTGATCGCCAGCGGAAATCCTAATGGATCGCATTCAGATTACTTTGTCTTCTGCTTTCCCCCAGCACCCACACTCTGATATGGATCTAGGGGCGCGTGTGCGTGCATCGGCGTTGAAAGTAGCCTGTAGGTCTGTCAGGACGCATGCTCGTCAGGACCACAGAGTGTTGACAGCGTGCGTGTGCCGGTATACTCTTCCATTAAAAATAGACGAAAAATGCATAAAAAGACGAACGATTCATATAAGAAAAAGGATAACGGGATCATTGAAAAAAATGCATTAAGATTTAAGAATAACGGGGTCATTATAGGAATAGTTTATGGATTCCTAATGACAGCATGATCTCATAATGCAACATTTATTGATGAGATTTTTCCAAACTAATTCTCTATAAAGATGATATAATATATGATCTGATGCATTAAGGCTCCAGTGAAATGTTCTGATATCGCTGCAAAATCCAGAGAAAATTGATTTACAATCGTACAATATATTCTTTGACATTTGCAGCAATTTGAACGAATATATGCGATTTAAAGAAAGAACAGAAGTGAGCACATGGTATGGTTTCTAAGAGGTTGTTTTCACTAAAAAACTCTTTAGCGAGTGAAGGGACAGGGAAGAGAAGCCAAGCGTTAATTGTTTTCTAGATAGAGAATAAACAAATTACGCCCAAGTGCTATTTCAAAAGAATGTAATGTCATCTCCCATCCTTTTGGCCGCTGCCGCGTATATTTTGCTAGGTCCCTCCATAAATTAAGGAGAGTACAAAGGAATTATGATTGACGGACCACATGTATGGCCATTATGAACGATGCGCCTTCTACTTAACAGCCGTCACAGGTGGTTGGATGGTTGGTTGGTTGTTAGGGGATTCGAAACTTACATATAGGTGGTTATAGGTTGGGTATCCGTTTTAGATATGTATATGGATAAACGTTAAATTATGTAATTGGTTATATTCAATACGAATTTGTGTTAAAATATGTTTGAGAGAAAGCTGTTTAGCCTCATAGAGCCTATCAAAATATGTTTCTAATTAAAGTTAAACATCGTAGTTAAAACGTTGCTAAAACGACTGGTACAATTCAAATAAGTTTTTGGAGATACATTCCAATAACTTGTCAATATTATTTCATAAACATATTTGAACTCAACCCAGAACATTAGTTTTATGCATTTCAAAAAGGTGTCCTTAAAAATATAACATTAATCACGTTTTCTCTATTTAAATTTTTATTAACATGTATCCTTTGATGGAAGGCCTTCCATCAATTTGTTTTTCATTTTGCGAACGAGGTTCTATGCTTACAAAAATGATTGGATTAGCCAAATTTTTCAAGAATTATCTTTCAATACTTCGAGAACCTAAGTCCATCAGGGTCTTATTTCGTAGTGGTCATCCATTGTTACCCGAGCAAACACAGTGGCACGGACGCCCCACCTTGAGGTTTACAATTCGAGTCGCTGACAATTTTCGGAATGTGTAAAATAAAACAGCTTTATTGACGCTGCTAATTTGGTGTTCACTAACAATATTTGATAACGAGCTCGCAAAATTGAAGCGATTGTTTTGTCACTTTTGTGGCAAGTCAAGTTTGATCGAGTGGTGGTAATGGGATTAAGCGAATCGAGAGTTTTCACTAGATACTTCTCACTTGTTTGCATCGGTTTGACACTATGGTCCATCCTTCTGGTACTTGGCTCATTGTTCTACTTTGAGGGGAGTAATTTTGTTTTTATTTCTGAGTGAATGTGGATCGAGTCGTGTGCCATGCTCAAACTCGGAAATGAATATAAGTTATGGTCTGATATATTGGCACAAAAATTATTTTTCCCTTTATTATATCATCCTTAATAAACACTACAGCAAGTTATATATTTAGCTGTATATGATATTGGTAAAATAGCTTATTTCCTGGTTCTTTTGTTCTCCCTCGTGAAATATATAACTTATTACCCAGGCCTGCTTCAGCGTGTAATAACTGAAGCAGGGTAGTCTCCTGACGAACAATGGATGACTAATTGAGTACTTTGTTACACATATGTCACTATCGGTGACATGGATTAAAGTGCTAAGGGCCTGGACACATTTAAAGCGCTTCTGAGTTTCTCGTGTTTTCAAAGGAGTCCTTAGTATACGGTCACATTGGAAGCTTTTTCGAGTTTTTTTTCACGCAAATAATGTCCAATGTATTCCTTATGAGAAAGATTAATCAGAACATAACGACGCGCTTCGTTTTAAGAAGCTAGTAGTTTTTAGATTTTCCGTAAAGAAATACATTTGAAGACAGTGTTTGTTTGAGAAAAAATCGCAGAAATCTACCAATGTGGCCAGCCCATTTAAGCAATTGAAACCAAAAGCATTTATTGCTGATTTATTTAAGAGAGATGCGGCTTATAGTTTCCTTAAATGAATCGTTTAAAAACACAGTTTCTAATGAAAAACAGTTCATGTGGCCAGACCCTTAAATGATACGCGTACAGCGACGTATTTTGTTTATCCAATCTTATTTTGTTATTGTTTATAAATTGTTCTATTCTCATTTTTTAAATAAAATACTCTATATATATTTCCAAGCATATTTATCAGCACTTAAAAACGAAGACGGTTATCTAAACCATGATAATCATTTATTGATGTGTTTACCCTAATCACGAATTGTAAAATGACAGAAACCCTTTCTGTTGATCTATTTAAACACTGTGTTTTTTACTCAACCAGCTGTTCATGAAATACCGAAAAAAATCGACTTATGAATTGCAATTACGGACCGTGGCTAATTAGGAACCTTCAATTTCTAAAGAAACCTGGAAATAAGCCGGTTATTCGTTTTGACTCGAACTGTCTTCGAACAGTTGAACTGAACAGCTGAATTGAACCTTCAATTTCTAAAGAAACCTGGAAATAAGCCGGTTATTCGTTTTGACTCGAACTGTCTTCGAATAATAACTGCTCGACCGCGTCTCGCAGGTGATAATTCTCATACCCACCCTCACAAAACGAATAACCTATACAAATAATCACATAACTGAATTTGATTTTGTTATAGTTGTCCTGTTTCTATATAATGGAAAAGTTGCATAATAATATACATACTACGACCTTTTTTGGATAAAATATGTTTGATTCCCTGATACCCTGAAAAATATTATGAGAATAGAAATACAGAAACATATTTTTAAATGATTTTTAAAAATCACGGACAATAAAAAGGTATCCTCAAAATCACACTTTTCTCTAATCATTTTGTTTACACTTCTAATTTTATTGGGCTATTTAATGATAGTTTGCGATCGCAGAACTTATGGAACTACATTCTATAAAGTTAATATCAATGGGAAGAACTACTGCAAAAGGCAATATTTCATACACAACTACCAAACTCCAAACCTTCCCTGCAATTCCAGATATTTCTCGCAAAGGTGTAAGGCCATGGGTCGAAAATGTGGAATGTCGAATTCCACGCGTGTTTAGATATTTGGATCATAATTATTTGGTTATAAATAAACGAGGCGAAATAACATATCGTAAATAATGGTAAAATATTTTATGCATCTAGGGTTGTAGCCTAGTTGTTTCTTTGGTTTCCGAAACACAAATGTGAGCTATCATATTTCATATGGAAGAACAGCGTTACGATTATCTTTCTTCTCGTCTTTTTTCTTCTCGACTTTTACTCAAATGGTGATGTCAGTGGCCATTTGCGTCTGTGTCTGCGGAATTGAAATTGGAATAGAGTAAACCCAGCGGAAGGAGTTTTCGGTCGGTCATGAAATGCATTGACTTATAATGGTTGTTGCAAAAATGATACAATATAAGTCGTGGACGAAGTCATATATCATATAAATGTGAAGAATATTTTTTATTATTATTTTCATTTTGCTTGAATTATTTCTATGATATTTCTGAATAGAAAACGTTGCAACGGAAACAGGATCTACCGTAATCCCCATGTACAAAATTATAGTAAGAAAAGACGAATAAGATGAAGTTTAATAGGTGTGGTGATAGACTTAATAGTGATGATCATAAAACAAATAAAATAATATAAATATTGTATTTATTGTTGATAATATTGGTGATAGTATCGACGATAATGGTTATAATATTTATAGAGTAAGAATGATGATAAAATAAAAATGATAATAACGATAATTTACATGAATGAACAAAATAATTACAATAAAAGATAAGGATAATATTAAAAAAAAATAAGTGTAATAAAAATTATGACAACGAACAATATATAATGAAGATTATGCTTATATTGATATGAGAGAAATACTTATCATGATAATGATAGTTATGTAATGTTTATAATAATAATAAACGGATAATACAAATTGTTGATACATCACCCAATTGATATGGATTATTATCCATATGCAAATGAGTACATGTACGTCTCCCATGTGATGATGATCTTCTCTATAACATTTGCGAAGTGTATGTTTTTTAGTTAGAAGTAGATACATTTTTCTCGATAATGGAAACCTTTTTAACTTACACCATCACACGTTTGCCGTCTTGAATGTTTAGTTTTTTTAATATGCCCCGTTTTAATTTACAGTATATACATAATGTGCTCTTGCATAACTCAAAGAGTAAAATTGAGTAAGTGTAATTTTTATAAATTCGACTTTTCATGGCATATGAATTTCTATATACCGGTGAAATAAATCGATAGAAGATCCATATTTCTTATGCAACATATATAGTGTATACTGCCCAAAAAAGTCAAGCCCCCCCCTCCAGTTTTTACCATTGACGTATGCAGAAAAGCACACTCTAAACTGTTGTGATTAGCATTGAAAAATTTTTAGTTTTTCAATGTTTCTTAGTTTACTTGGTACATCAATATGTAAAGTCTGTCCACGAAACCAATTTGTTACAAATGAATAAGTTCAAACCGGCTATGTTGCCATTAACATCAGAATAGCAGGTAAGGTACCTCCAATTTCATTGTGAATAAACTTCCTTTAACAAATCCAATCGCGACGAAATTAGCAATTGATATTTTTAACACCTCAATTGAAAATATTCTGGGCCAAAAATTATAAAGCGATTGGTTTACAAATACAAACAATTCATTTTAAAACCATGCACTACTGCATAGGTGATTGGTAAAAACTGGAGGGGGGGGGGCTTGACTTTTTTTGGACAGTGTAGATCACCAACAGCGCATTTTAACACAAGCAAGGGTTCCTCATAAAATCCAATTTTTGAACAATAGTAAATGAACAATAATAAATATTTCTAGATATGCAATGTTGAATCTGCAGCATCTTAGATGCATTTTTTCTTCAGGGACCGTACATGTACATCGCTCTTGCTGTTATGGTGTATAATGCGTAAGATGTCAAAATGAGCAGAAAGAGATCATATCAATATGCATATGAGTAGTATATGTATGTAGCCGTCACGGGTAAATTTAAGTAGCAATACAAAATATACTGGCACCGCTTATACAATATGTCCTATAAATCAAGAGAGATGGATCTTTCCAACTGTAATACATATATATTAAATGTAATTTTATCCACCATAATTTGTTATGGCTAATACTGATATCAAATACAAAAAGTTTGCATCTGAGGGGTAGATAATCGTTTATTTTTTCAGTTGCTTGAAACCGACACGCAATCAGGTTTTGCCTTTATATTGTTTAAATGTTAGTTGTATATTTCCTATTTCCAATTTAAAGAAGAAAATTTCAAAGAATCTGAAAAATAATTCAGAATGAACTTTGTAATTACAAAAAGCAAAATATGACAAGGACGTTATATGACGATTTAAAGCAAAACAAACAAGATAAAAAAAAACATATTTATTAAACAAATATATAGAAAATAATTATGGTCTGGCAATATACACCTGGCACCAATACATTGATAGTCTTAAAGAGCATGGAATAGCTGACCTGCACGAGTACCAAACGGATAGCTTATTTTTTTCCAATCATAAATGAGCACCTAGTTGATTTGGATATGAATATACATGTATATTTTTTGATTTCAAGAAAATACAACATCCCTCAAAGTAATAAAGACATAAGAATATGAACAAAATTTTGAATTGGATGTGATATACTTGACTTACAATAACATGAACTTAGGTCTGAATAATGTTTGATGATATTTGTTTTGAAATATGTAGACTTGATATACTTAAAACGTTTTAAGTGGATAAAACTACCTTATTGTATTTCAAAACACTACAAACTTGATTTATACCGCTTGATATATTGATGGTTTTAATTAACGTATATGTTTTATGAGTATTAAAGCAAACTTATGATATTGATGCGAATACTATATTAATGATTAATGAATTTTATATTAAACATTATTTAGGACCTACGTCGTTTCACATTTATATTTTGGCACTTAGGGACCAATTAAAACATCTTTTCTTTCATCAAACTATTCATAAGGGCCTGTTCACACGTGACGCGGCAGGCGGCAATATACTTATATGTTCTTTATAGACTCTGCCGCAAGTTCTATAAAGAACATATTAGTATATTGCCGCCTGCCGCGTCCCGTGTGAACAGGCACTTAGTTGAAATGTCAGCAGCGTTGGACATAAATATTCATGAATATAAAAAGAAACGCTGCTGTTGAAAAACGGACCACAAGGTTATTTCGCAAAATAAAAACATCAAATTGAATAAATTAGACATCTTTACAAAAACTACATAACAAAACATGTGTTGCATACACAAACTGATCACAGCATCAATTGCAATATGAAATCACACGATTTTATAAAAAAACATCGCATCTTTGTCATGGAGCGTCCTATACTAAATAAAAATAAAGAGATTCTTGTCCTAGAGTCCTCGCCTCTCATTCCATGTACAACCCATAGACCGTGGCTATGGCATACAGCGAACTGTTCCTGTATGTCGCCGCAGCGAAATTATCATTATTGTGATCCCACAAGCACCTGCTAGCCATCTGGACCGACTGATCCGTGTCTTGTCCCATAAGCACTTGCACCACCAACTTATAACGAGGCAACGCCATTTGTTTCGTTTTCTCTTTGATTTTCGCGCATAGATCCTGCGTTTGCTTACTGCAGAGTTCAGCAGAGTAGGTCTGGTCCTCCAGGGCCTTTTTGAGGATATCCTTAATGGCGTTTTCGATCTTGAATGCGACGAAACGTTTGTCGTCGTCCGGAGTCATTTTGAAGGTGTTCTCGTATTGGATTCCCGATGGCTTGATAGGGGATTCGGTCTCCGAAAAATCAGATCTGAAACAAAACAACAACACGCTAAGGAAATGAAATGATTTAAATAAGAAAGAATCACAACAACAGGTGAGTTAGTCTACATGGTATTGGATGACGTTTGTTTTTAATTATTTGCATAAAGCCCAGACACATAGACTTCTACCCGTTTTAAAACTGGTTGTATCATATGTATATGTGACTTTACGTAGTGCGTTAACCCTTTAAAGTGAAGAAAATTATCATTGGTTGTATCATATGTATATGTGACTTTACGCAGTGCACTAAACTTTTAAAGTTAAAGAAATAATCATTAATGCTTTGATTTTATTCATTTTGAAATATGTTAATTTGCTGAAAAAGGATAACAGGTGGCAACGGGATATCTCTTACCCACAACGTAATTTTGGAGGATGGTTGGACGGGGGGGGGGGGGGGGGGTTAGGGGTTCTGGGGCGTGAGATTCTTTATATA
>LQRL01143485.1:16338-27511 GCA_001703475.1 Hydroides elegans
ACAGTGAATATCTTAGTTATATATGCAATTTATCCATGAACATGTTTTTAATAAACATGTAGGCCTACGACTGAAGTTACCAATACATGTACAGTATATCGTATGTCGCAATTGTTTTTGTTAACTTGAAACAGACCGAAATTGTATTGACCCAAGTTGCACTTTATACGACTAATTAATAACGTAGACCATCTTGAAAAATCAGAGCGGTGATTTAACATCATGTATTCAAAATTGAAAATAGGTTAGATGTTTTATGTCCAATTTGATATTCTTTTCAATGAAACAAAATTGAAATATGCTATATACTTTGATATATAGATATATATGGTCAGTATTATACTTTCATTTCTAAAAGTATGATTGATAAGACATATTGATCGAAATAGGTAATAATAAAGCCACCATGTTACAATTACCTGTATTTATTTATCCGCAAAATCGATATCGATTTTATCCGAATGAAAACTATGCATTTTACATATTACAATTATATCCTTACTTATGCAAAAACATAAGTCACACAGTCAATGTACAATCATATTCGATCATATAAAATCACTGATTTATGTTCGATTTTTGTCGCCTTTTATGGGGTTTATATAGAAAAACATGCTGGTGCCACAAAACAAGTGCACGATCATTGCATATAAAACGTCCGTTACCAAATATACTGCATATTGAAAGAACGGTGCGCTGCCTTTAGGCTATAAAGTTACTGTTATTTGGTAAACTTCGTCGATTGACAAAATATTGTCCAGCACCCCACAGACGGTTCACTTATTCTCTAATTCTTCTTCGCATGTTTTCTATACGACAAATATTTATTGTGACCTGTTTGGTATATAGATTTGCTTATGTTAAGGCTTTTCATAACACCTTCCGAAATGAGGTTATATTTTGAAGCGCATTCATTCATTACGCGCTAACGGCATTGGAATATCCATATGAGCAATATAATTATGGATCGTTCTGCAATATCCATTCACTTTTGATTCCGTTCTGTATGTAATGAATGTCAGAGTCCCCTTAATGTCAGAGTAAATAGCAAAGTTTTAGCATTAAGCGCCTTGAATAAGATCGGTCCGTTGATTGTGTAACATTACCCTGCATAATGAATGCAAGACCTTTTCTAATCATAAGACCCGTATAACAGATAGCATAGAACTTATCATGGTGACCATAAGTTACTGTTTGCTTAGGCAATTACTGCATGTGACATGTGTTTGCTCATATTGTAAATGTCTTGGCACACTAATGCTGATTGTCAATCCCTGATATTGTGACGATAAAGAGGAGTCGATAAAACTAGATTATTATATCAAACAACCCATTTTTAACCATACGACGTCATATAGTTTTATATGACAAGCGTCTCGATGTTATCGCGAACGTAGGAAACACGCATTACAAACGTCTCGAAGAAGTGCAGCGTAAGAATTAAGTTAATTCGACGTCGCGATATAACATTGCATTCGGCAAAAGTCCATACAATGTAGCCTATATGTAGTTATGGGTTTGGGATAAATGTTCACGTCAGTACCCACAGACACTATGATAAGGTTTTTTGGAAACTTCGACCTCTAGAACTTCATCCCCTACCACTTCGACCCCTCGTCTAGACACTGTGGTATTTTACTAGGAACCGACGTGTCTTTTCAAATGGAGCCAAAGTCTGTTGACGAGTAGCAAAGCACAAGCACAGCAATATATATCTTTCAACAAGGGCCCCGGTGTACATAAGGGTCCGCAGTGGTAGGGGCCGAAATGGTATTGGTCGAAGTGACCTAATCTCTAAAATACGATTCATAAGTAACTTACACGTAAAGTGGTGAGCTTCGACGTCGGATCTTCATGGTGGAATATGGCATTTAGCTATCCCTTCACCAATGTTTCATATCACTCTATTTTTGATATAATTTTCAGTTTCAATTGAATATGATTTACATAGTTTCAACATGTCTTTGTAGTGTTGTTTTTATTATTAACTATATTGTGATAAGAACAGAAGCTTTAAAACTCGCACTGAATATCAACAATTAATTAATCGTTAAAAGCATACTGTGAGTGCTGTGAATTATTAACAATTGTAATCCGGTAAGTTGAGAAGATGCAATAAACCATTAGGAGTATCGATTAGGACATATTGGGCTGATAACAACAATCGATGAAAAGCAATTTCGCGTCTCATTTGACGCTGGTGTAAATTGATAAATCATTCTGGAAATATTTGTGAGCATTATAGTTAAGAAATACTTTTTGATTTACTGTAGTATTCGGTATTTAGTTCTTTAAATATACTTGTTGGCTTAGCTGTCGTCGATTAGGCCCTACCAAGGAGATGTTTTATGTTGTAAGTTTTCCATGTTATTTTTTTTTTAAATTTTATCAGTATAGTGGCACATAATATGTAAAAATGCCAATGGAATTTAATTATTGTATTTAATTTAATCATGCATGCGGTAAATTTCTTGTTTTTAACATTTATATTATTGATTTAAACATCACATTCTTTTTTTGAAAAAAAAAATTGTATGTTAACCTAGTTGTTTCATGTTGTCGCTATACATTAAGTCGCTTATTATCTACTTTATTTCTCAATTAATTAATACTTGACTCACTTTTTAAGTACACTATGAAAGCGAAGAAGTCTTCCAATCGCAAAGTTTTTGCAGCAGTTTTGCTTTTAAGAAATCAAATTCATGAAATGTACACTTGTATTGCTTACATTTTTCTACTTTTCTTCTTACAAACATGGACCCATAATGAAATATTTACTCTCAGTTCTCCTCGAAACACGTTTCTCAAAAAGTCTCAGATAATGTAATCATCAAGTAATGAGTATGTTGTTTTGTTCTGTTCATATTGCTTAAATTGAATAAATTAATTAAAAATATACATATATATAAATGTAGTAAGATTAATTAATTTAACTTAGGTATCAAAGTCATTCTCACTAAGGGCATGGTTCAACGGCGATATGACCGTGGAACCATGCCCTATCGGTGACCAAGTAACAGTGACAGTACACAACAATCTTGATGATCATTGTTTTTAATCCTTACAATCGCTTTAGCAAAAATATATAGAATCAACTCCTAAACTCACTTGACATCACTGTAGCCCTTGGGTATTTTGAAGAGTTCTCCCCGTTGCTTGAGATTCTTGGTTTTGTGGAGCTGCGCCCTGTCGGGGCTCGCGGCCTCTGTCTTCGCCCGGGACATTGTGTGGTAGAAGGCTTGGAATATATAAAGAGGATATTATCTAAAAAGTAGAGTAAAGTAACTGTGGTGTTATTTGAGAAAATAAAACTGGGTTGTATGCATAATGATGGGGCAACGAAAAGTGATGCGCACGTGACATAGCAAGAAAGAATCATAATCAAAATAAATCTTTCTGGTGTCACAATCGCGATTAAAAGTAAATTTCACGTGTGCGTGTTTGTGCTTTTAAGTTAAAGCTGCTTTTGAATATCTAAGTCACTTGACCGTCCTATCATTTGAATAAAAAAAAAATACACACAACAAAACACACAGCATACTACTTTTTCAAGATATCAGATATAAGAAGAGCCTATATTAAAATTTTATATTTGAGATCCTTTTGGAATCTGCACGCTACCCTTGGATTGAGACAGGCCCTATTCTGCAGTTCTTTATTGTAAATACTGGCAGGCATAAATAAAGATAGACCTTTATATTTAAGAATAATCTACATGGAATTTTAAAGCACCAGGGGGTAATTTATGAGTAGAATTCTATTTTAGAATATGTTCTATTTATAACATTACAATAAATAAAACAATAAATTCATAAATGTATTTATAAGAGCTACCATAAGAAGCAAAAACATACTCACTGTTTCTCCTATGACTTGAAATTATCTACTTATATCCTTTTATACGTCGGTAAAAAGTCAAGAAAAATAGGAAAATTGCCTATACCATATCATATATCAAATGTCTAATTAGAAAACACAGTTGATGATATTATAAATAGAAAGAAGAAAGGATCATGTCTTACCTAACAGCTCACTCAGTTACTGTTGTCAAACACTGTTTTATGATCTCAACTACGTATTCCAATAATCCTTTAATTCTCTTATATATATTTTCATTGTACATAATCATATGAATGCTCAAATAAAGAGATAAATCGCTTAAATACTTTAACTACTCTGTATGAATGTACATACGGTCTAAATAACGGTCTAAAAAGCAATGATACGGATTTAGACGTCAATGCTACCAACATGTATATATTACAATTATTTCAGAAAAAGCAATGAATTATTGCACCTAATAAAAGGGTTTTAAGGGATTTTGAACTCCCAGCGCTTTGTGCAAATGAGCGTACTAGAAACATAAATTATATGGCCTAATACTCCATATATTGTTTGTAAATCCTTCAATCGATTAGCAAATATATATGTATTTATGATTCAATATATATTACAATTCGTGTATATGTAATTTGATCTACTGCTCAACTCATTTTTCTTATATCACACAAATCATTAATGATTTAATTTATGACGATTATTCTTGTAATAAAAGTTATCATAGAATTAGTTATCATCTTAAATACAATATTAAATTGCTGCTTTGAGCTAGATAGCCAATCACTGTTATACCATTTAACATTTACTACATTTTATCTTTCCAAACTGTTTTCCTTATCTCTTTAAAACTCTTTTAAGTTTAAAAGCATGGTAACATGAAATGTATACTGCTATGTTCATATAAGGTGTATAAATTGTGAGACAATTAATAATTTTTCAGGCAGTAAGCAAAAAATACAACTCTCCATCCTTCGGGACTTTTACGCCATCGGCAAGGGGTGAGCGCATCCCGTTGATTTGGGACGTGTCGTCAAAAGGCCTTTCTGATAAGGTTCCTATAAAAGTTTTTCGGACGTCTTTTTATAATCTGACGCCAAATGAATGCCCTTCTTGCGTACGACTTCGTCGCGTTATTGTCATACCAACACACTTAAATAATCCACGTCTGAATCACCATGGTTCCACGTTACAATCCTATCATGCACCCGCATGTCCACACGATATCACGTTATAAGCGGAGTTTACTGTAAATGAGATGCATAGAAGCTTACCAAACATATATCTTAAGAATTCTATTAACAACTAGAAATGTAAATGTGTTCATGCAGCTTTTGTAACGATGCAAGTAGAAGAACAATGTTTTGCTTATAAATGCGCTAATTCAAGTAAAAAATTGACGAACACGCTAAAAATAAAAGGTCTGATATGGGTACATGTTAACCAAAACAAAATGCCTAATTCTGAGCCAAAAAAGTAAAGCCTGCTTGAATTCCCCGATTTTCGCCCACTCATTAAACAAAATATGTCATTCCATTGTTTCTGTCTTTTTTTCTCGTCACAAGTTTTTGTAAAAATGATTAGCTTCAACATATAAAGTGGTCACTTAAATAATAATAAAAAAAAATAGTTTTAAAGCATCATTAGTGGTTAGCCTGTCGATTGCTCTTTTGAGCATTTGCTTGATTCAGCGTATAACTAGACTTCTTTATCTTTTAAGATTAATCAGCACTTTGAAAATGAGTGGCAAAAAAGTTGTCAGATTTTAATGAGGCAAGGAAAAGTCATTGAAATTAAGCTTGATAGTGTTTGTTTTTCAAAAAGGCAAAGTTGAAGTCATGTCAAAGTGCACTTTATATTTTGCTTAATTAGAGTATGAAGTACATGCACATGTAGTTATGTCAAAGAGTTACAAATTCTAAATAATAGAACCCTTTGAATTTTTTATATGTATCACCAAAGCGACATAAAAATCTCACAAACTCCCAATCTCCCAACATTATCCATTCGACAACGAGACATCACTTCCAAACTACGATAACTTAGCGTCATAAAAATCATCCGGCCACCTTAACCCGAACTAGACGGTTGCGCAAGTTTAATGATTATCTTAAATGATACTCGAGCGTGCTCGTTCATGTTATTCAAAATGGGATACATCATTATCAAATGCGAGCGCTCCTCGAACCGGTTCGAGCGGTATTCAAAACAGGAATACCGAACAATGTATCTTCTATGTATTATATATGCTGGTGGGATGTCTTTCTTGTCAACTGGCATTTCCACAGAACAGAACAAATACGAAAATTTTCAATTAACTTTATTTCAAGAAATTAGTATAATGAATAATATTTCCACACGAAAAGAACACTATCTTGTGTGAATGATTGTTAGAATATAATACTGTCAGAGGAGCACTCAATAATGAACAGAATATATTCTTGCTGGCATCGTTTTCCAGGTCAACGATTTTGGAGCTTTCCTTGCTGTCAAACAAAAAAAAAAATGAGTTATTACTTTACTGTATAATATATAATAGTTTAAGCTGCATACGAACCCGTTTTGCATCAAAATTAGACATATTTATCCCACTTCTTAAGGCGTGTTCACGCAAACGAAAAAGCTCAGAAAATAGCACGAAACTCGATATTTTCGAAAGCCACATTTGTATAAAAACATAGCAATATATCCCCTCTGTTCACGCAAAAATGTAGGATATTTTTTTTGCGTGAACACTCCTTTAAACTATTTCGTTGGGTACTCATGCCAACATTACCCTTGCGCAGCCAAACCGACGGTACACATGGTATATGCGAGCGGCCGCCCAACACTCTTTGGCATTTTCGAAAATACAGATTTTTTCATAAGATTCGCATATGGTTGCGTATTTCACAAATTGCTTTCAGATTGCTTTAAAGACGCAAAAAGTCTTAATTGTATATCTAAGGAGCCCTTTTGTGATAGAAAAATCACATTTCAATTATGCACCTTTACAGCTCATACATGAATAGAATTAAAGCATTTCTTATCGCATGTAACATATCAAGAACCGATGAGAAGTCAATATTCAGCAAACAACCCTTAAAGTTCAAAAGTCTTGACTTGTTTACAGATTCAACTCATAAGAATAATGCATAAAAACTCGGTTGCATGCCAGTTTTGTTTACGAACACGTGCAAGCAAATGTTAACTGTACTTCAACTGCAAAAAGCAGATACAGTCAAGAAGGGGCGAGTCAAAGGGAAACTGTTTAAAAGTGATCCTCTTAACATTTATAGTGTGCACGGTCTTTCAATAATTAGTGGCTCCCGAAATATCAAATTTCAACTTAATGCTACTTAATGACTTTGAACTACTCAATGTTATGTGATGGAACAATTAAATGACTTGATGTCAATTTTTCATGGTTATTTTTATTTATTTAGATATAAACTGCAATTAAAACGCGAATGTTCAGTTCAGTACTTTTATCTTAATTCATTTCGCGACTATTTCTTTTCAGATAACAAATATGAATACGATTTATTTTATGTCAATGTCTGTATATAAGGGCCAACGTTTAAAACCCGAAAATTTGGACTTGAAAGAGTGCATTTTCGCAATGCCATTTATATGACAAGGGAAATAAGAATTAATCCTACCGGAAAAAATATATATATAAAAAAAGTAAAAAAAAGAAAAATATCCAGATTCCGTGTTTTTGTATCGCTCGCAACGCCAACACACATATTGTAACTTTGCTATGATGTTTTTTTTCTGCGACGTCACATCTTTAATCTAAAATGACGTTTTGCTGGATTCCCTCCGTGCATTGTACCTTTATGTACATGTATCAACATATTACGTTTCCAAATAGATGTTGTATGGATGGGTCATATAACACACATCATCATGTACTTTTCTTACATCTTAACATGACGTTCTGTTCTTGTGAAGTTGTGATGACGTAATTTGACGTTATGTAAATATGTTTAAACAACATTGTGAATTCCCTTCCAACTTGAATATTTGGTAAAATTTACTAATTAATTTTTATTATTCCACTATTAAATCGACAAATCTTACATATTCTCTTTTGACATGGGTTAAAATAAAAGCTGCTAGCAGTTGAGGTACATGTATATTAGTGTTGATTTTTAATATTAACGATAATTATCCTACATCATATCCAATCACATTGATATTTTAAATGGATTATTAAATTGATTTTTGATGGATCAGAAATTTGATTCTATGTTGGCAATGCAGGGCTCAGCCAGGATGAAATAATATACCTATGACGTAACGTAATAATTTTATTTGCGTGTTTTCAAAATTCGCAAAAAGCCGCAGAAACGAGACAAAAAGGGAAATCAAGCAAAAACAACGGGTGTCCTTAAAAGTTTCTGCGGGTGCAAGTTCGATCCGGAAGACCGAACTTTATATGCTTTCTCATAACCTTTCTCGGGTATTATCTACTTCATGACGTGCTAGATTTAACAAGTCAAGGGGATTTAGGCATGCGCTAATACTGGGTATATATGATAACAAATAAAGAGCTATCATGTTTCTTATGTCAACGTAATGAGCTAAATATTTTAGTGCGTGACCTGTGTTTCGATAATATTCGTGAATAACGGACGTTTTTTTTCTGTTTACAAACGGTTTAGATTTGATACAAATAAAGTTTAGATATAGCAAAAATTCAAATGCTAATATGTGCCTGAAGGCGATTATTTCAAATGTTATTCAATCGAGCAAACAGGGTAAATGTAATATTATTTGCGTATTTTTATACCGAAAATGGGCGGGGAGCATTATGGTTTGATACTATTTCACGACCAAAATGTTTGCTTGAACTAAACATCGCTAGTTTTATCAATTTCATTACTGCATCACAGCTGCGATATATGATACAGCATTTTTAATGGCATATTCATAAATCCTCTTTAATCATGTGTAATAAAAATGTACATGTATACATGTACGCAACAAGGCATTAAATATTACTTTTAGATCGACAGTTAACTATATTATATATATTAAACATTAAGATGCAAGTGTAGATTTAGTAAAAATAATTTGTATATGAATTTTATTCTGTTACTTTATTCAGATATATCTTAATATGTATATATTTCTTTTGGCTTTTCGTGCATTTTATTCTCTGTGCATGATGCATTTCTGTGTCATGCGCGACGCATCCGCGTTGAATCAACATAGTGCGGAGTGATTTCAATGCAAAGTAATGAGTCCACTTTCCACTCAAACTACTTTCACAAAAAGCGTTTTGTTAAGATATAAATTTAATTTCCATGATACAGTAAGATCAAAGCCATACACCAGACTCCAAATTGCTATCGATTATCCTACTGCAATAAAAAGAAAGTTACTGAAAACAAAAACATGGGTCGACCTACCAGTGAATTGAAGGGCTCCGTGCAACAATGTGTTAAGTCTACTTAACATGTTTTGTCAATTTGTATTGCAAAGTGTCACATGAATATAGATCCATGTTATATACGTATATAAGGCTACAAAATCAATGCGACCATGATAATATCATCCTTTGGCCACTTGCCAATCCTTATTTAAATGACCATTTAAAAAAAACATTCACCGCCTCGTTATTCAAAACGTCAATTTCAGACTTAACACATTGTTGCACGGAGTCCTTCAATTACATTCCTTACACTATGACACCCATTCGCCACATCAAAGTGATTGCTACTATAATTTGTTTATATCAAGAAATTCTAACTTTTATAATTCGCAACATATAAAGCCACAAAATCACTTTTCAATGAAAGGAATACTGTTATGATAACATTGTTGAGCGAATCGTGCAGACTGCCTTTTGAATTTGGAGATCGCCCTGTCTTTTGCCTCTGCAAATAGATACGAATTATCAAAACAAAAAGGACATTTTTGATGGCGAATGGTAAGAAAACAATTATACACGCCAACCAGTTATGATATTATGAAAGGTAGTTAGCCTTGCTTGATAAAAGAAAGACGAAAATATATATTACTAATAGCTTTCTGTCAAAGGAATGCTCACTGTGAATATTTAAGAGATGAAAATGAGTAAATTGCTGACCTTCGGAAATCGCCTTTATGATATGGTCATAGACCTTAGGAATAGCGATAAATTCCAAGCAAACATTTCATCGTTTCCTCTTTCGCAGCGGTTATAAATGAATTGATGTTTTTTAAAGCAGTCCACTCAACAATACAAAGTTGATCATATGTTCATAATTTTCCGAAAAAATGCTTGACTGATAGTTTCATTTCTTATTATAATTATCATCTAGATGAACATATGCCAAAAATTGAAAGATACAAATGCTTAACATTGTCGTCCGTTTTAAATCTTAAGCACAAACTCCTATATCAAATCGAAAATTTAATTTCATAAACATGCAGGTGCCTTATGGTAAGTGAGAGTCGGTTCCCTGGTTTTCGAGTCACACTGAATCGGTACCATTCCGTATACAACTTAAGATTAGTTTCAATTTAACTTTTTACCGGTATATTTACATTGCTCACCTGTACAAAGATTAACTTTATATTAACATGCTGTTCCCGTGGAATGCAAAACATTGAACGACTTATCAATGCTGGCCATTATGATATTTCCATAGAAGAGAAGTTATCTACGTATAAGGATGATTCAATATTATCTGTCTACATATTTCAAGACTTTTGGGTTGTACCTATGAATTGTATATAAATAATTGCCGTGTTAATAACGACCTCTTGACGTAGAAAAGTCAATGTGTTATATGTGCCACGGGTAGGAACCACTATATAACGTTTTTGGAATTATATTTTCACAATCTAAATTCGAACAACTTCATATTTGATCTTGGTACTATAATAAAACCAAAGCTACCTTGGAACCAGAGCACATCTAATAGGTTAGTGCCATTCACGTTATGGAGGGAGGGAATAGCTCTTTGGCTTTCATTGTTTCCTTGTTCAAAGAGTATGTTCTGGTCAAAACGGCAGAAATTACCTATTAGTATTGGCACATAGTTTCCATATTTAAATATTTGAATCATTTTAAGTCACTTAAAGTTGCGACAATGAACATCCTTGCATTAGTTTTGGTGATAATTGAAATTCGCTCTTCATGATACTCTTTGAGGGTGCATTAGAACATTTTCAAATAATGTATAACTCTAAGGAAGCTATTTTAGGTAAGCATGTACATAATTATGCTACGCAGGCACAATATGGTGTACCATATATTAAAAAATATACTCGACAACAAAAGATCTTTCCGGTGTTTTTAGGTATTGTTTATCATTATTTTGTCTATTATTTATCTATTTTAATCGAACTGGCCGGTGTC
>LQRL01143507.1:0-13624 GCA_001703475.1 Hydroides elegans
AGAGTAATAAAGTTTTATCATTATTATAATCTACAGCCTGTGTCATCTCTTTGCCTTCCGACTACACCTTCCCTACTCCGTAACCTTCTACATGGTGTCACTGGCCACTGCGTTAAGAAAACCCGACCTACTGAGCTTTGAGGGCAATTGTGCGGAAAACTGGCGTGTTTTTGAGATGGAGTATGACATTTATGTTAATGCTGCGCATCCGGCCGCTGATGCCAAAACACGTTCATACATTCTACTGAATTTAGCTGGGAAGGAGGCGATCGAACGAGCGCGTTCTTTCACGTATGCCGAAGGTGAAACGCAAGAAGATGTGAAATATCTCATGGCCAAATTCAAAGTGTTATGTGAACCGAAGAAGAATTTGACTATGTTACGACACAGATTTAACACTAGAAATCAAAGGACAAACGAGAGTTTTTCGGCATATCTCGTTGATCTACGCAACAAAGCAGACGCGTTTGAATTAGGAGAAAAGAAGTTGGAATTTATTCGTGACCGCATTGTGGTAGGAATCGCCAGTGAAACAGTCAGAAAAATTCTCCTAAAAGAACCAGACCTCACATTGGACAAGGCCATTGGAATATGCCAACTGCACGAATTAGCGGAAAGCGACAGCAGAGCGGTAAATCAAGACCCGGATATAAGTGTGCTAAAATCGAAGAAGACATTCAAGAAACAAGCCAGACAATCGCAGCAGTCAAGATGTAAGTTCTGTAATACTGTTCACGAATATCGTAACTGCCCCGCGTATGGTAAAAAGTGTCCTTCCTGTGGAAAATGGCACCATTTCGCTTCCGTGTGTAGGTCCACAGCACGATGAGGACCCCAAGGACAGCAAACACAACCACGACCCCAATGGAAACAGCAACAGTTGAAACCTTTCCGATCGCAATACGGAAAACCTCGATCGCAACAAAATGGCCCACGACAACAAATGCACGAACTCGATTACGAAGATGACGACGACACATTCGAATATGACACTGAAACTGTAAGTAATCAGCTTGAAGATTTTGTCATCGAGACACTTGATGTAAATGACCGCAATTTCAAGAATGAAATAAATGTGACAGCCCTCGTAGAAAACTCATCATTCGAATTGAAAGTCGATTCTGGAGCAAAGTGTAATGTAATATCCGATACCACCATCAAATCCCTATCCTTGTCGAGTAAACCACGTTTAAACACGAAAAATGGAGTGAAGCTGGTTACGTATTCCAAGGATACGATTCCGACCTTAGGAACGTGTGTGCTACATTGTAAAATCTCGGATGTGTTGTGCCCATTAGAATTCCAAGTCGTGAAGGGAAACGCCAAAACAATCCTGGGTTTGAGAGATGCACTCAAACTTAATCTTATTTCCCTACATTCTGATGTGCATGAAATCAATATATCAAAATATTCTCAATACTCGATACCAAATCCGCATTTTGGCATATCAAACTTGATAAACAATCGAGTTACTACACGACCTTCAACTCCATTTATGGCAGATATCGCTATCTTCGAATGCCATACGGAATAACGTCTGGATCCGAGGTGTATCAACGAGCCATTGAAATGCTGACCGAAAATACACCGTGCAAAGTGATCGTTTATGGTACCGATATGGCAGATCATGACCGGAACATGAAAATCGTCCTTGACCGACTGAGAGAAATATGTCTGCGCCTCAATGTAAACAAGTGCAAATTCCGAATCACAGAAGTTAGATATGTCGGCAATGTGTTTACATCAAAAGGACTACTTCCGGATCCCGAAAAAGTCACCGCCATTAATGAGATGCCAGCTCCCGAGGACAAAAAATCTTTGCAAAGATTTCTAGGTATGACCAATTACCTATCTCGCTTCGTAGAAAACTACAGTGACAAGACAAACGTCCTTCGTGAGCTGCTCCATGACAAGGTCGCCATTGGGAAGAAAGACACCAAGAAGCATTCGATAATCTGAAGAAAACCCTAGCCAGTCCACCAGTGTTGTCATTCTACGATGTGAAAAAGCCAGTCACCTTGACCTGTGATTCATCAAAATCTGGATTGGGTGCCGCCATTTTGCAAAATGATCAGCCAGTTGCCTACGCATCCTGAGCTTTGACTGAAAACGAAATCAAATGGGCTCAGATTGAAAAGGAAATGGCGAGTATCGTTTTTGCGTGTATTAAATTCCATGACTACATTTTTGGGAAGACCGTCACCGTTGAAACCGATCACAAACCTCTTGAGACAATCTTCAAAAAATCGATTTCAAAAGCCCCCGCACGACTCCAAAATATGTTGCTGAAACTTCAAAAGTATTACCTCATCATTGTTTACAAAAAAGGTTCAACAATGTTCCTCGCCGACACACTTTCGCGTGCAAATCTCAAAGACAGACCTTCAAAATTCGAATCGCAACATTTCGAGGTTATGAATATTGACATTACTATTTCCCCTCAGAAAACTGAAGAATTAGTGTCCGCAACAAGTTCTGATGAAACTCTTTCGAAATTGTCATCCATTATCGTCCATGGAAATTGGCCTGCAAAATTCCAAAGTGCTCCTTCGTGGCTCCAACCCTACTACCCATTTCGAGATGAACTCATCGTCGATGACGGGATTGTGATGAGAGGCACAAAAATCATCGTACCGACCTCACTGCGACGTGATTACATCGACCAATTACATTAAAAACATCTAGGTGCCGATTCAACAACTCGATTAGCCCGTGATTATTTTTATTGGCCAAAAATGAAGGAGGATATCCATTTCCATGTTGATCAGTGTGCTGCCTGTAATGCGACAAAATCACATAATCAAAAGGAACCAATCAGATCCCATCCTGTTCCGACTCTTCCATGGCAGATTGTAGCAACAGATTTGTTTGAATGGAACCCAATTGTCTATTTAATCGTTGTTGATTCATATTCCGGTTGGTTTGAGTTCAATACCCTCAAAGACATGACGAGTAAGTCTGTTATCGCCCTGCTAAAACGTCATTTTGCGACCCATGGAACTCCCCAAGTTTTACTAAGTGACAATGCACGTCAATTTACCTTCCATGAATTTGAAGAATTTTCGCAAAAAATGGAATTTCGAACATGTCACAAGTTCTCCTCGGTACCCCCAAGCCAACTCTGCCGAGGAAGCCGTGAAAAGAGCAAAGAATTTGCTCACCCGTTCTGAAAAAGATGGCTCCGATGTTTATTTTGGTTTGTTATTACTCAGAAATACACCAAGGGACGGCCATTTGAAATCTCCTTCTGAACGACTATTTTCCCGTAAAACCAACATTCCGCTACCCACTTCGACGTCCGCCCTAAAACCAAGAGTGATTTACGGTGTGTCTGAAAATTTGTTTAAATCCCGTTCCCAAAAGAAAAATATCACGACAAAACTGCCCGACAACTTCCGGAACTTTCTGTAAATCAAACTTTCCGATTACAGTCAGATAAAGGCTTTGAACGACAAGGTGTTGTTACCAGTTTTGCTCAGACTCCCCGTTCGTACATCGTACAATCAGGTGATAAACAATACCGACGCAATCGACGCCAATTGTTACCCGTATCTGAGAAATATGAGCCTCCAACTCCGAAACCCGCAGTTATTCCGAGTATCCCGATTCCGTACAAGGACCCAAAGCCAGAAAGTGACAATGTTGACAATTCTGATAAGGCTAAAAGTTTTCGCATTTCTATTCCTAGTGCAGAAAAAAGCATCATTGACATTCCTTCAAAGAGTGTAAAAGAAAAGAAAGACATAACAAATGTTTCACGTAGTGGTAGAGTTAGAGAACCGAATCCAAAGTATGCTTAAATATGTTAAAGGAGAAGAAAACATGAACATTCATATAGTGATGGAACATTAAAAGTGATATAAAAGTTCTTATAAAGTTCTTATGAAGGTTATAATATTGCATATAAAGTTTCATATATGTTTAGCTTTTAGTTACTTTATATGTTTTTTATAAGTTCGAAGCTTATTTGTAGTTATTTATTACTTTTGATTTTAGCTGAGCGATAATGCCTATTGATTTGACAGTGATTTCAACATCGACACTCAACTAATTGCCTTATAAGACATCTTACAGAGACATTAAAGGTTTGATAGTTTAAGTGTGTTTGTAGTTAGCGTAGCTGTTCATAGATTGTAGCTTTAGTATTACATTAAGTGCTTTAACTCATATTAGTACTGTTTGTAGTTTACTTTTATTGAAAGGAGAGATGTGGATTATGTGCATGAATGTTATGACGATAGCTTTGGTACTTCCGTTGTAAACAAGAAGCCAAGCCGGGTCCATGTTTGAAGAGTAATAAAGTTTTATCATTATTATAATCTACGGCCTGTGTCATCTCTTTGCCTTCCGACTACACCTTCCCTACTCCGTAACCTTCTACAATATCCACTCTTTTCTCTCTCTCTCTTTCTCTCTCATTCTCTATCTCCAGATTGTTGAATGTCGGTACTGCGACGTCGGCTGGATTAGTTTGGAACATAGAGCCATGTTGTATCCATCATCAATGCTTTGGAAACCATGAATTCTAATTGATTCATTCGTCGTACTGAAACAAACGTGCAAAATTAGCTGCATAGACAAAACACACAAAGCGTTGCGAAATAGCTGTTTTGTTAAGGGTGATGATTCATAGGTAATTTCAATGTTGTGCATTAATAAGATGCAAGGACGGTGGTTTGTATTAAATGGCTCCATAGAGGCATGTATAAAATGTTAAGACCACCATATTAACAACAAATAAAAATAAACAGTATTTATTCTGGTATTTTTAAGGCGGATCGGCTTGTTTTTATATTCCAGTCACGCGGGCGCGACTACCTAAGAAAAGCTAGTCGCATGAGGGAAAAGTTGATCGCGCAGCTTTTTACGGCAATTCACCTTAAATATGACAAATCGGTTTTAGAGGTATTTTGCATAAAAAACACAAAACTGTTCACGCATAAACAATATTTGAATTATTACAATGCGAGCGCCATAGTCGCGTGCCGACCCTAATTTATATAGATATATGAATTGCAGACTACCACATAAAAAATGCATGCTATTATTTCAAATTATGCATTGATTTAATTGTAAACGAGTACCTGTCACCCGAAATGGCTTTTTATGATCATGTTTAAATTGAAATTGATATATTATCATACCGGTACATGGAATGAGATTCTCAAACAGAAGTATATGACGATGTGGGGACAGAAAATCCCCGCGATTCAGTGCTAGAATCGTATATGTATATGAATTCTTAGAGTGTATAAAACTAAAAAAGTATATTGTTATTTTTAAATCTTCTAGTATCGTGCAATGTGAGGGAAAAAGGCGCGAGCTCATAAAGTTAAACAATATTAGATGCTTTTTGAGATGCCGGAATATATGGGTTATTATCAATCATAACTTTGAAACTAAATTTACGGGAAACGGTACTCCCTTTGAAAGTCGCATGATCAAAAAGTATATGCAACCGCGCGACCGCTAAAGTTAACCCCTAAATAATGAAATTTCGAAGTGAAACATATTGCGAAAAATACTCCTAGTTTTGAAGATAGATGATCTCATCAAGTTAGCTAGAATCAATTTAGGAACACCTTTCATAAAAAAAAAAAGAAATAAAAATCGAAATACTTATATATATATATATATGGCCATTTTCTAGTAATATTTCAAATTTATCATATCTAGCTAGATATATCTTAATAATATCACCATCGAATTTTGAATAAATTGGTAAAACAGAAAAAAAATGAAAAGCGGTTCCATAACTTCTTGAAGTCAGAGGACAAAGAAATGAATTAAAATGGTAAATTAAAGTTGAAACTAGATACAAGATCTTAGTCGAAGAGCCCATCTCTTTTTCCCTAGTGTTTTAGCCAGACTCATGTGCATGAGGGTCCGCCACTCCTCTCTCGTAGCGAGCCTGTTAACATTCCCTGCTCTAGAGGCAGGTATCCATTTATTTCACTTGCTTAGTCGACCATATGTGTGATCCCCGTGGTGGGCATGAACTCACGCCGTCTGGACAGAGCTAGTGTGCACTCGTTCAATCCGTGATGCAAGACCGTTCGATGTAGCGATCATTAAATATGCCTCGTTTCGGTATTTCAGTATGAAAATTATCAAATGTGATTCAGACATTATATAAATGTGATTAAGCACATTAGAAGTGTTTTATGTCAATATATTAGCGCCGTAAACAAAATCTGGAACATGGTCTGTTTTATCCTGCATCAGCTTCCCTGTGTTTAATAACTTTCATACATAACAACGGGCATTATAGTTTGTTAAGCTTTCTAAGCGGATTTATACAGAATATACTAATAAAGGATGTATCGAAATGCCCTTATAGTTCCTATAGTCGCATACGCATCCGAAACATGGACCCTCGGATCGGGCGAAACGCGCAGACTTCAGGTGTTCAAATACGCTGCCTAAGAACCATCCTAGAGATGACGCGCAGAGACGGGCTTGGAAACGAGCACATGCAAAAAACCCTTCAGAAGAAAAACATAATCACCGAAGTGGTAAAGCAAACACGGTTGAGATGGTTTGGCCACGTCACAAGACGCCTCCCAAATCCAAGAGCGCGAGGCATGCTACCCAAGAAATTTATCACCCAGGTGCGAGAGGACACAGGGCTCCGTATCGCTACCGCAGAGAGCAGAGCATCCGACCATATTGATTGGCGTACAGTTAGCCGTCTGAAGAGAGTGAGCTGACGAAGAGTCCAAGTTAAGTCAAGTAAGTCAAGGTATATCCAAATGGATTTCAGGTTTAATGTAGAAATCCACATTAATACACAATAATTTTGTTATCTGATCATCTAAAACAGTAATAATCGAATAAATATATTGTATCAATTGTGCAGTCGAAATATAGTCAACTAAATTGTCACAAATATAGCGGCACAAGAAAAAAATGTTTGAGCGCGAAAATAGCTTTATCGCAAGGATCAACAATTGTGGCACATGAAACATTTTCGATGTAGATAAGGAAAAATAACAATTTTGTTATATCGTTTCATAAGGAATTATGCATTGGATGATTTTAGGATTCGATTACACAGTGATAATTAATATGAACAAATATTTTCTTGCAGTTGTTATAAATGTCAAAACTTCTATTTTTCATATATTTGAATGATGTTTAAGATACATTGAAGGACTATGATATTAAATCACACATTAATTATTGATGAGACTATTTACATTACAAAATACGTATGGTCGATCAAAATATATACATATGATTGTCAATTGGTTTTCTAAACCATGTATTAATAGAAGAGTACCCCACGAGGTGTTCCTCACAAAAGGTGTTCCCCAATCATTTCTTAGCTGGCTTTGTGATATTGAGGAAATTCTTCCTAGCTTGGAGACACCTTTTTGCATTATTTCATTATTTTGTTATAATTTATGAGAATTATTCATTGTAAATTAATTGTAATTGATTGCAATTATCTTATAACCTGTAATTTCTTTATTTATGATAGGTGACTTGGTTATAATCATAATTTAATTGTTGCAAAAGGTGTTCTTTTTCTGTTCCAGGCTGGCAAGAAATGGAGGAACAGCTCGGCTGGCTTGAACACCTTTTTTTCAAAAAATGTCTGTTCAAAAGGAGTATTTTGTTGTGTTTCGTCTTAGTGTAATTTTATAGTGTAATTTAAACACTTTTTGTCCTGTGGTGTTCTTCTCACTACCATACTTACGGCATCACTTGTAAATGTCATACAGGTAACAATATCCCGATTCAGTTAAAATTCGTGTTCACAATATAGCTTTATTTGAATTGAGAAATGAGTAACGGCTTTGAACGTATGTGTAGTAATTATATGAACTAAAGCCTAAGTCGCCCTGTAATTAGAGAGTTTGTGCAATTTTGGGAAATCCGATGGAATGACGTCAAAATTACGCAAACAAACCAGTAACGCACAATGTGATTTGTTGTATTTGGGGAATTCCAGGTAAATCCAGGATATTTACACAAAGATGTTATATTTCCACAAACTCTCTATTATATGCAACTTGTGCTCGCTAGAACTAGAACCGAAGGAGAGGGATACTATTACAGTTATTGAAAGTAAAGAATCGATACCCACAATTTCGCCTTATTTGTAATATGTATTACACTAGAATGACCGAATAACACAGCAATAGCTGTTCCTCACAGAGGTTGATAATTTTTCGAGGATTTGTATTGAGGTGAGATTCAGGTGACCTTCATGACTGCACGGATTTCGGCAGAATAGAAAAGGAGTTAGTTAATAAAGAATTTTACGGGCCAATTTTCGGTAATGTTTACCAATTGCTGGAAAATCCCCTGTATCACGTGACGTAATGCTTGGGTCTTAAATAAACTTTTAAATATTTTTTATGATTTCTAACCTTTTGAAATCTTGTCATGTTATCATACTTAGATAACGATTAGAACGTATATCGCTTTTGAATATTTGCTATTGTTCAGGTATATTTTCCGGATATTTCATACTTATTTTTACATTTTAAAAGTTTGTTTTGGATAATATGGAGACACCTAGCGTTAATTAGTTGAACTTCCTTTGTTGAAAAATCTCTTTTCTATGGCTTGTAACTGTGTTTTCTGATGCAATTATATATTGCATATATAATACTGTCCTAATCACTTTGAGTCCGAAAGTGTATGTTAACAATCACTATTTTGAAAGACGAAATAATCTATTTCCTGTTTCGTGAGCGATAATACAGCACCTATCAACTGTCTTTTTCATGAATGTTGTTGACATCATGCCTTAATAAATATGCAAATTGCAATTTCTTCATTATTCAACTTATACTACCTATTTCCATATTCCCTATGTGAACTAACTAGCGCTTTATAAAATGGCAAGAACATTTGATAGTTGAGGAACTTACATGTCGTTATCGTAGCACATAGACTATTTGCTATATTTATTTTCTCATTGATATGTAAGTAAAATTCTAATTTCGAGTCGAATGTTACACATTTATCTTTGAAGAGGTTATAATTCTATATAGTTGCGTATCATCAGCGAATAGATAAGCACTGCTAGTGAATGATATGCATATATCATTTATGGGCATGTTAAATAATAGAGGGCCATATGATAGGGAGTCAATACACTAATCAATACACTATTCAATACAATAATCGATTTGAATCTTCCCATTAACTAGATTGGATTTGGAAGAGTCGACTTACATGTTTGAGGTAACTCCCTAAACGGAACTGCATACCCATTTTTTCTGGATCCAGTAACATCTGATAGACACTGGATTCAACCGATCCTTAATTTAAGTTGTATTTTCAATATAATATATTTGTTTTAAAAGTTACCTATGTCTTTCGCAGAGGAAACCCCGTGCACGGGTGGACCAGCAATCATGGCCACCAAGCAAGGCATGACCTACGAAGAATATGCCGAAGAATTAGCCAATGCCTATCCAGACCTGGATCTCCAAGATCTATCAGTTGACGACATTAAAACCATGATGGGTCACGGCTTTCCATGTGACCTCAGTACGTATGGCTTGACCCCGTTGAGTGAGTGCCCGCCTTCACGGAGACGCTCTCGGGCTAAGTCGACGCGTCGCGTCAGTGTTGGTGACGCCACAGCAACACATGGTGATGAACACGCAAGTGCGCATGAGCAAGGACAAATTCAAGATGGCGGAGGACAACCGGATGATACGACGAGTATGGAAGAGAGTTTAGCACAATTCGGAGGATTGGCTCCCTTTGGTGATATATCCAAGTTGCCTGTGGCAACCCAACAAGCGCTGTATGCATCAGCGGCGCTGCTGTCGTTCAGTCGCGGTCCACACAGTGGGCCTCCGCTCTTGAGTCCTCCCGTTGATGAAACGCATGTGTCGTCCGATCAAGTAATCGAGGAATATCCCAGTGACAACAATATATCCACTTCCGGTGAAATTTATTCCGATTCAAATGTGGACAATACTATATCGATTGTTGCCCATGGCGAGCAGGGGATACACTCAGATACTCCCATGGTATCCCATCCTCCTCCTGCCCCTCTAGCGCGTAGTGAAAAGAAGTCACCCGCGGCTACTACTTCTTCCAGAAAATCATCCGCGAAACGATCGCGATCGAAACAGCAACAAACGCCTGCCTCGCGACGGCGCGATTCGAGCTACGAAGAGCATGCACATCACATGACCTCCTCGCAAATAGAGAGCCCAGCGCTTCAACGCAGAAAATCGGAACCCGTTGTACAAGCAGAGTTGCCATCCCCGGGCAGTGCGCATACGCATAATAAGTTGAGACAGTTATTGGAGGTGGGATACCATGAATTGGTTGGTAAATGGGGGGTTGATGCGAAGGGTGCTGCTGCAGCGGAAAAGGGGGAAGCAGCCACCGAGACGATTTTGACCACGCCGTCGTCAGAGGTACTCGTGGGTGAAGGTGAAAGCAAGGTATGTTAAGTAATATTTGAATGTAAACATTATTATTACATATATAAATTCTTATATGCTTTTAACATATTTTTATAGTTCAAAAAGATTTTAAACAATTGAATACAAATGCATAAACACAGTTTTTCAATAGCTTAATAGATCACACTTCATGTTTAAAAAATATTGATTGAACTTTGATTTTAAAGGGAGAACATGTGTAATCGACCTGTTTCTTCAGACATATTCAATATAAGAACTTGAAGTGTAAGCTGCAAATTTTGCTATATCGGGAAATATTTGTAGCACAACTGTATTAAAACTTCCCCGTCGAACATTGAAAATAATTTGCTAAACTTTTTTTTTCATGATATAGTAATGCGCCGTGTATAGTTTCAGATCTACATATTTTTTTTTTCTGCTTAGATATACACATAAATTTGTAGCAGTTTGAATGTAAATGAGATATTCTTTGCGATAATTATCGATGTGTGTTGGGCGAAATGTCAGAATTTCTTTTCCTTGCATGATTGATGTCCTAAGAGTGACGTATGGGGCCACCCGTGCATCTGAGGATTTGAAATTGTTTCTTTCCTTTTAATATTTAAATGAATATTTATTTATGTTAAATAATGTTGTCTCTTTATGTTTTTTTCTTTCAGTCCAGGGCTTCCACCATCGCCACTTCAACTCATTTTCGGATCATTTATAGCTTAATTAAATGTCGTTGAAATGCAAATATTAGGGTTGTATTTTGTTTTATTAAGAACAGTATTCCCTGTATTCATATGCCTATTTCTTTCTTTCTGGCCGTCTTTCTTTCGACTGTATGCAAGCAAAGCCTTACCTTCTTCGTTTTATATACTGCGATAATCTCAATGATATTTTAAGACTATTTTTGAATCATAGTGTACTCATTTTTTTTTATAAGACAGCGTGTTTGCCCGATTGCATGATTGATATGACCTGAAGATCATAGGTATCAGAGCTCATGAAACCTTTTGAAACCGCGTTTTTTTTTCGGATTTACATTGCTGGTTTGGTAAATTTCTGATTTCATTTGAAAACGAAAGCTATTCGCCAGTTAATTTTCTTTTAGGTAAAATTGAAATTTCAGATCGATATTATATGTGATTTTTTACCGAAACAAAAACTGGCAACGCACCAATTTTTTTACGAAAATTACTAGATGTCGTAAGAAACATCAAATAGAAAGAAATACTTTCAACATCAAATCATTCATTTCAAATTACATTGTATTTAACTTTTTAACGCACGCTCTACAATAAAAATGCGCCACACTTCAAGTCGTTTCGAATAGCCTCTCGAGAATATGTTTAGATAAGTTTTTATCCCTAGAAATACTTTCGGCAAAGAGGATGTTTGAGAGCTTTCAAGATCACTCGGTGCGTTCTTTACTTTTACTATTGTGTTTTCATATTTTTTCGCAATATGCAAAAAAAAAAAAATGTTTTTCAAGGTCAGTCACACGGTTATATTTGATTTTTTTGAGCTAATAACAATTAAATACCAACTGTGAAGAAAGTTTGCTAGATTTAAAAGCAATTGCTAAAAAGTGATTTTGATGCGATGTTGCGAATAAAATCTACTTCCTAGTAATGACGCCGAAAGCCAGCGATAACCGTGTCATTCGGATATTACAGGCAAGGCCTTTAGTTTCTCAGGAAAGAAAAAACAGTTTCGATTTTAAGTTTCTGCGTCAATTGGCGAATCGCTTGTTTTTGATGAAGTGGTTGGCCATTTCTCAACAGTTTATCAATAAACGGGTAGCGAATATTGACTGAAAGTCAAAAACAAACATGGTTTCATTTTCAGCTCATATTCGTTGCGAAGATTCTTAAAAAATATATTTCTAGAAAACCCTAATTATTTTGCAAAATGTTTGCAACCGTAATGAATTAAGAACTTTATGAAGTACTAAAGATTATTCTATCGAATTTATATGTTTTTATGCTTGTCTGTCGGTGTGTCTCGTCGATGTTTCGTACACAAAACTTTATATTCTGGGGAAAACAAACGAAAATTTAAAGATGAAATCATTTAGAAAACGAAATGGTGTATAGTTTCCAGAATATAATTATTCAAATGCAGAGAATATGAAAACCGTCGGTCCGTCGGTCCGGGACCGACAAATAATCGGCCGGACCGACAAATTTTTTAACTTGTCGGTCCGGCTGACCGATAAAAAATTGCCGATTATTTTACATTGATTTTATGCCGGACCGATAAAAAATCGGCCGGACCGACAAAATATTGGACTTGTCAGTCCGGCGGACCGACAAAAATTTGATGGTTTTCATATTCTCTGCAAATGTAATATATTTCAGGGCTCGAAATTCGATTTTTTTTTCGCATAGGTCCGAACGAAAACCCCGAAAGCCCGAACATATATAAAACTGGGGCCCTGCGATCTCCCTACTTCGAAACCTGAAAGCCATTTGGAAAATCCTAGGTCCCATGGCTCCCGGTGTTTCCAACCCTGACATTTTGATCTTTAAAAGCAGGCCCACGAATTCGTGTTGTTAATTTGAGGTCTGACATTTAGAAATATATTTCGGGAAGCTGTCTAATTCAATAGACCATGTGGGTTTTTGTTCAATCAATTTATGCATGTTATTTTTATATTTGCAATTAACTTAACGTTTAGTTTCAAACTTATTTACGTGACATTCAATATTTTTATTAACATCAATATAAGTTTCCATGAGTAGCCTACATGAAAATTTGAAATTCTGTTTTTAGGTCACAACCTAACAGTTGGCGACCTATAGGTTTGAGTTGTCCGTCGGTCAGTCGGGCTGTGCGTCATATTTTTTGGTAAACTCAGTAAAGCGAGAACGAATTGGCCTTGTTTTGCTCAATAATATCTTTGTCCCACATAATGGATTATCCTTTGGCAGGTTATCGCATTAAATCGAAACAACGAGGTTCCACTGTACCGCGTTTTGGCAAAGGTTCAGAAAATATGCATGTACATGTTTGCTCAATGGTAAACATTAACACAGAGCTCACATTCTGTAAATGGTTCAGACAACATTCGCTGACGATTAATCCATTCAGTACATTTGAACAAATAGAATAAATAATGAGTGCCAGGTATTCTAAAGTTGGATAGTTTATCGCCGCTCCTTAGCACCACATTTGCCGTTTTCGCTGATCTCAAGCGAAATCTTCACATCTTCGATGGCGGTGCTGCAAAT
>LQRL01143510.1:10512-27720 GCA_001703475.1 Hydroides elegans
GCAACGTAACGCGTCCAAATACTGACCAGTAATATGATTTTTCGGTGTTTAAAACTTGTAATAAATGTATTTCTTATTCAATATGCCCACCGAATTGTGTGCCACTTTGACAAGAATGATAATAATCATACAAAAATAAGCATTGCTGTGGCTTATAATTGTCTTAGAATCAGACATTGAATGATCAAACATTTGCAAACAAATATAGGTATATTTTGTTTTAAATGTCTTTTCCTTCAACATTCAATGCATACTTGTGTTATATACAATTTTAGTCAAAAATAAAATTATTGACATTTTGCGCTCGATGTAAATGTCACGATTATGTTAACAGGTTTCAAACAATATTATTTTTGACATTTGATAATTTTTTGTTAATTTAAATGTACAAATATTTTAAAACCATTTTTATGCAAATATCAAATTTATATGATTCATTAAGTCAATAAGATATCTAGACAATTGAAATAGTTGGCCTATATACTATCTTTTTAAAATATGTATATGTCTGTAGTTTATACTTACCAAATAATAAATTTCTTCACAGGTGCCTAACATATGCATCTAATTGTAAAATAATTGGTAATAGTTGCATCAGATCGATGAGACAAATTGATGGTATTTGAATTTTCATTGTTTATACATCACTATATAAGTAACTGTTAGCCAAATGAGCAACATCAAGTGCTTCTAAGTCTTTGCAGTTAATTCAGCAAGCAGGTAAGTTATATCTGAAGTATTAGATTTACCACATGTTATATATATATATGTGAACTAACATAAATGTATAAAGATTGGTATAAGAGGATATAATAATGTTATATTAATTATTATAAAAGTAAAATAAATTCTATATAAAGGGTTTGATTTGATTGTTGTAATATGTAAATTTTTGTCATTTAAGGACATAAGTATTAGTGGATAAATAGAACATTGTAATATATTTTGAGCATATTTCGTCTATGAATTGCAATTTATAAGAATTTAAATGTTGAAAAACATTTTGTTGATGCAATTTGTTGGCATATTTCAATGTTTTGTGCACACTCTAATGCAAAATAAACTGTAATGATACTGGTTCACATTAGTAACAGGTTATTTGACTTTGTCTGAATGCTGGATCATTAACTTTATTCAAGGTAACATTAACCATGAGAGCCGACTACAAGATCCTTGCCCTTTTGCTTCTTGCCGCTGTTGTCAGCTACGTTGTGTGTGACGATATCGATGAAGACGACGAAGAACTCAGCAATAGATATAATGATGACTACTATCGCAGACACGTTGGCTATAGTCCATATGTAGGTAGCCACCGTAGTGGTTATTTAGGTAGCTACCACAGTGGCTATGGAGTCGGTCACAGAGGTATTGGTTATGGATCCAGATATAGCTATGGAAGAAGAGGGCGATACAATAGCTACAGTCCGGTTTATTAAAACGCATTATCAAGGTATACATTCATATACGTTCACACAAATAGTTCAAAATATAATACGTAGTGTTTTCTTTATGAACAACCAACATATTCTTAGATGTGTTAGTCTGATCGTTCATATGATTTTAATCATTTTTTATCTATTTTCAGTGATCGTTGTCTTGAGTCCGGGGATGAATGATCAAAATGATGGATACGGCAATGAATGATAAATAAATTTGAATTATTCTGAAAAGCTTATCTACCAATTTAATTTGTTTTCATTTTGACTTATTTCTTAGGTGTTAGTATTTGTTCTTTATACAAAGTATATCAGTTAAACAAATTAAACTTTGAAAAGCAAGCTTGATGTATTTTTGTGTCAAAATAAAATATGTGTATAGATTGCAAGAGCTAGATCAAACACATAAACAATACAGAACAAATGTATGGATTAATATGGCAAAATTATATGTACATGTTATTTAAGATTCTGAGGCTGTATAGAATTTATTTAGCTTTGAAATACATGTATAAAACAACATTGCCATGGCAAAATACCAATTACATTTGCTCCTCATAAGTTTGCGCACTTATCACATGCAAATCATTGATAAATAAATACAGTATAAATAATGACTACAGAGCAAACATAAGCAGTAATAATAAGCATGTATCATTAAGACATCGGTATTATACAGCCAAAAAATCAGCCTCAAATGCAAATTTGCTCGAGACAAACAATGTGTGGATATGTTAAACAATAAGAATGTGTTGCAGCATACTTTTGTAAGAAATAAAATCCATCAAGGCAGAAACATCAGGTTAATATAAGTATATAGTTTTTGCATTTTTTTACCAAACAACTGTTACCAAAAGTATAACGTTGTTTCAAATAAACGTTTACAAGTCTTGATAGCGACTGTTAATGTCTAAGTGATCGGACACTCATATTCAACCTCTTATAACATTCGCAATTGTCCAGTCAGTGTTACAAAGTAGTCATAGTCCAGTCAGTGTTGCAAAAAATAATCGTATTTTGATAGCGTATAAGTGTCTGTAACTGCGTGTCCCTTTAATACTTATATTTAGTTGCTTTTGTGTAAACATGTTTGTTGCAAAATACTCATCATACTGCATATCAAATATTGAAGTTTATTATTAAAGTACGATGACAACAAACAGTCAGAAACCTTCAACTCCGATTTTACTCCGTGTCCATTCAATTGTTATATAACAAATTATCATATGTCTAGCATATTATCTCAGTTTTACTGCTATGTCAATACTTTGAGGCAGTACAGGTATAGATTGATAAACTTTTGAAGTTAATTACAAGAAAGTGATACTCGTTTGGGAATGTAATGGACATATATCAACTCAAAAGAACTCATTATAAATCTTACACAACATGATTTAGTATCAATTGTATGTGTTATATATCATAAACTAACTATATGATCATGGTTTCAAATTTATATAGGACAACGTTACACGTCAAAATACTGATATATAATACAATTTGCGACGTCTTAAACTTCTAATAAATGTATATTTTGTTAGATACGCACACTGAATTGTGTGCCTCTTTGACAAGGTAATGATAATTGTGGTGTTGACATCTTATTGTACTCATATATTTTCCTGATGATCTGCTCCATTGATAAAATGAACACAGAATATACCAAGTCTTCATTCAACGACAACTGCGAAATAATAAGCATTAGAATTATAATTCTAAGAATAAGAATTGTCTTAGAGATCAACATAAGAATAATAAAACCTTTGAAAACAATTATTGTTATTTTTCGTTCAATGATGTTTTTTTTCAAATTAAATACAAAACTGTATAATGTAGAATAATAAAATGATTGACCTTTTGCGCTCGATGTTAATGTCACGATTATTTTAACCACTGTGGCTATAGTGCTACTGTGGCGAATAATTTCTGCTTACCCTTGCGACAAATTTCTGCGGATTTGATACAAATTTTTCATTACCCGTTACCCAAATTCTACCGATTTCTAGGAAAAATGATATATTTATCCATTTTAACCAGTTATTTATCGCCAAACACGTAACCTGTCCTTACAATATATGTCCAGAAGTCATATCACAAACTTTTTACACTCAAGGAAAGCGCTGCTCATAGTTTTTACACGATAAGGCCATATTTGTCTTAAAGCATGTAGCGAACGAATATACCATCAAAACTATGATTGTTTGATATAGGGAGACATAGCAATATACAAATATTGAATTTTATATAGTTTTAGTAAAACACAATATGTTTAAAGGCACTTAAACGCGTAAAACATGAAATATTTGTTACCCACTTGTGATGATCCATTTTCTCAAAGTTACCCTTTAGGACCGATCCGTTACAAAATTCTGCCGATAGAAAAAATTCACATTTATAGCAAGTATATAGGTTTTACTGGTTTTTACTCAGAAATAAATATCGTTAATGGCTTTCTGACACAGGAAGTTTGTTTGTTCGAGGTGTTTATGAGAAACCCGGTTTTTAGTCCCCAGCCAACCAATTTGGCTAAAGGCTATTGCTATTTCTCATTCCGTCTGTCCGTCCATCTATCCGTCCGTCCGCCTGTTAACATTTGAGGTGCAGTAGTTTGTCCGCGGTATGTTGGTATGAAGCCTTTGTTCTATGGTTCTGAAACTTCACACAGTGGATGAATATAAATTGCGGATGTGCAACGTCGAGGTTTCAGTTTGCTTGACCAAAAATTGGCGGGGATTCGAAATTACGGGGGTTTTGAACGTAGACGAATTTGAGATATTTTGAGATATTTGTTACACAGATTACGCGTATATTGTGTCGTTGTGAGGACAACGTGGTGTGGATGATCATGTAGGGGAAACGGTGTGAGAAAGACACTGCTGTGAGAAAGACGTTGTGAGAAATACGTTGTGAGAAAGACGTTGTGAGAAAGAAGCTGTGAGAAAGACGTTGTATAAAAGACGTTGTAAGAAAGATATTTAGTTTGACCTGCTTCTTTCAATCGACAAATATTCGTGATAAAGAATGTTTTGCATAGGCTGGGGGCTTTGCATCTCTGATGCCTATGTTTCTATGTGTTGTCTAGTGGAAACCCATAAACGCTTGTTGCGTTTGAATAGTTGAGCGTGTTTGTGAGTTTCCTTTACCAAATGCATAGAAAAGCAGATATAATTTTTGGGAATATTTTGTAACTTTCGCAACTTCATACTTAACGGAATTCCGTCGTAAATAAAAAGCAATAATCTATAAAGAAGCATATGTCCCTACGATTCTTCTTTTATTCGTCACATAATTTGCAAAATAAATTCATAACAATTCATATTTGGGGAAAAATTGCCGAATTTTACAACTACTTTATCTGATCCGAAATATCAAATTGCATATTTATATGTTATATGGCTAGAAATTAATGTTAAGCCAAATATCGGGTCTCTTGGCATATCTCGAGATAACTAGTTTACCAAAAATTATAAGAGGCAGACAGCCCATCGTATTACTAGTAAGGTTTAATGAACACATTAAAACACAGAAAAATCACTTTGAATTAATGGCATAACTAACATAAAGCTCCTCACTAAAGGGTAACCATCCCAAAAAAGATCGGCACTACAGGGCAACCTATCCTCACAATTGGGTAGCTTGCCCCCTTTTTTCAACTCTTATTTCAGACATTTAAATATATTAAAAATTATGATTATATGTCAAGAAGCTGTATGACAGGACATCTTTTGATACTCTCTCGTGTCGTGTCTCAAAATTGTGTTTTTTATATCCATTTGAGTGTTTTAATTGAATTAAATTCAAATTCATATATGCATGAGTATTACCTAGTTATCACGTCTATTTCATACATATCGTTAAAGTTTTGGTATATAATATAATTGTTTACATAGTTAATAATTTACATAGTTAATAATTAATAACTAAAATATGTCGAAATTTGAAACGAAATATAAGATTATTCTGCATTTGCTTTAACTGCTCAGCAGAATTGGGTAACAAGTACTGAGAAATTTGTATCAAATCCGCAGAAATTTGTTGCAAGGGTAAGCAGAAATTATTTGCCACAGTAGCACTAAAGCCACAGTGTTAACAGGTGTCAACAAAATTGTTTTGGCATTTGATGATATTTTTGGTAATTTGAATGTTATATTATTATAGAACCATTTTTATGCAATAATTATATAATTTATTAAGTCAATAAGATATCTAGACAATTGAAATAGTTGGCCAAGATATCACTACTTTTTAAAGATATATATATGTAGCTTATACTTGCCAGATAATTAATTTCTTCACAGGTGCCTAACATGTGCATGTAAAGTTAAATTAATTTTTGATAATTATATCAGTTCGATTAGACAAATCGATGTTATTTACATTTCCATTGCTTATATCACTATATAAGTGGCCAAATAAGTGACATCAAGTGTTTTTAACTCTTTGCAGTAAATTCAGCAAGCAGGTTAGTTATATCTGAAATATTAGATTAACCACAGGTTACATATATGTTAACTAACATAAATGTATAAGGATTGTTATAAGAGGATATATGTATGCTTATAAAAGCTACATAAAATGCAATATATTTGTGTGATTTGATTGCTTTAATATTTAAGTTTTTGTTATGTAAGGGCATAAACGTTTGTTGGTAAATATATTGTTATATATGTTGGGTATATTTCGTTGATGAATTGCATTATTTAAGAGCTTAAACTTTGAAAAACATTTTGTTGATAAGATATGTTGGCATATTTCAATAATTTAGCAAAAATAATACAACATAAACTGTAATAACACTGGTTCACATTAATAACAAGTTATTTGACTTTGTCTGAATGCTGGATCATTACCTCTATTTAAGGTATCATTCACAATGAGAGCCGACTACAAGATTCTTGCCCTTTTGCTTTTTGCCGCTTTTGTCAGCTACGTTGTTTGTGACGATATCGATGAAGACGACGAAGAACTCAGCAATAGACGAAGAAGAACTCAGTGGTATTTATAATGATAACTACTATGGCAAACACGTTGGCTATAGTCCATATGGAGGTATCCGCCGTAGTGGTGATTTAGGTAGCTACCACAGCGGCTATGGAGTCGGTCACAGAGGGACTGGTTATGGATCCAGATATAGTTATGGAAGAAGAGGGCGATACAATAGCTATCATCCGGTCTATTAAACAACATTATCAAGGTATACATTCATATACGTTAGCACAAATAATGCAAAATATAATAAGTAGTGTTTATTTTTATGAATAACAAACATATGATGAGACTTATGCACATATAAATATTTCGAAATTACCATTACTTATTGTCGTAAAGAATTACCCTGGTAAATATTTTTATATGTGTAAGTATAATTATTTATAGGATTGTTATCATTTTTTTATCTATTTTCAGTGATCGCTGTCTAGAGTCAAAGGATGAGTGATCAAAATGATGGTTACAATGAAATCATAAATAAATTTGAATTATTCTGATAAAACGTATCTAGCAATCCTTTATGTTTTTATTTTGACTTATTTCTTAAGTGTTAGTATTTGCTCTTGATAAAAAGCATATCAGTTAAACATAATAAATTTTGAAAAGCAAGCTTGATATTTTTTGTGTCAAAATAAATTATATGTACATACTAAATGCAGCCATCAATGCAGAAACATAAAGTATATATAAGTATATAGTTTTGGCTGATGTTTTGTTTGTAACAAAATTATAACGTTGTTTCCAATAAACGTGTACAAGAATTATTAGCGACGGTTAATGCCCAAGTAATCGGACACTCATAATCACCTCTTTATAGCATACACAATTGTCCAGTCAGTGTTTAAAAAGTAGGCATAGTCCAGTAAGTATTGAAAAAGTGGTCGTATTTGGATATGTTTATAAGTATCTGTAGCTGCATGCTATTGTGTGACTTATCATGAGTGTTATTGCTTTTACATGGCGAAATATACCTTTGATACTTATATTCAGTTGCTTTTGTGCAAAAGCTACTTTTTTTTGCAACGTTACCGTCATACTGCATATCAAACAGCCAGAACTTTATTATTCAAGTAAGATGACAACAAACAGTCAGAATCATTCACCTCCGTTTTTATTCCGTATCAATTCAATTGTTATATTAATAATAATTATAAGTCTAAAACATTATCTCAATTTACATGTTATGTCAATAATTTGAGGCATTAGAAGTATAGATTGATTAACTTATGAATTGAATTGCAAAAACGTGATACTTGTACGGGCATGTGATGGAAATAAATCAACTCAGAAGAACTCAATATAAATCTTACACAATATGATTTAGTATCTAATCCTGTGTGTTATATGGTATAAACAGCATATATGATCATGGTTTCAATTTCATATATGAACAACGTTATGAGTCCAAATACTGACACATAATATAATATTTAGCGTTTAAAACTTGTAATTCATGTATATTTTGTTCATTATACACACTGAATTGTTTCCTATCAACGACAAATACGAAATTATAAGCATTGCTGTAGCTTAGAATTATCTTAGAGACAAACATTAGAATAAATAGCAAAACATTTGAAAACAACTGTTATCATTTTTCGTTTTTTTTTCTTTAAAAGTCAATACAAAACTATATAATGTAAAATGATTCGCCTGTTACGCTCAATGTAAATGTCAAAATTATGTTAACAGGTGTCAAACAATGTTATTTTTGGCATTTGATGATATTTGTAGTAATTAGAATGTTATGCTATTATAGAACCATTTTTATGCAATAATTGAATGTGTCAATATTTAATTTATATAATTTATTAAGTCAATAAGATATCTAGGCAATTGAATTAGTTGGCCTAAATAGTATTATTTTTTAAAAGATACACATATATGGCTGTAGTTTATACTTACCTAATTAATTATTTTTTTTCACATGTGCCTTACATGTGCATGTAATTCTAAAATATTTGTTTATAATTGTATCAATTCGATGAGACAAATTAATGTTATTTGCATTTTCTTTGTTTTTCATATATTACTATATAAGTAACCGCCAGCCGAAAAAGTGACATCAAGTGCTTCTAGGTCTTTGTAGTTAATTCAGCAAGCAGGTTAGTTATATCCGAAGTATTAGATTTACCACAGGTTATATATATGTGAACTAACATCAATGTATAAAGATTGTTATAACTTTGTAAGAATGCTGGATCATTTACTTTATTTAAGGTAACATTCACAATGAGAGCCGACTACAATATCCTTGCCCTTTTGCTTTTTGCAGCTGTTGTCAGCTACGTTGTTTGTGACGATATCGATGACGATGAAGAAGAACTCAGCAATCCCTATAATTATAACAACTATGACAAACACGTTGGCTACAGTTCATATGGGGTAGGCCGCCGTGGTGGTTATTTAGGTAGCTACCACAGTGGCTATGGAGTCGGCCACAGAGGTACTGGCTATGGTTCCAGCTATAGCTACGGCAGAAGAGGGCGATACAATAGCTACAGTCCGGTTTATTAAACCGCATTATCAAGGTATACATTCATATTCGTTCACACAAAACTAATGCACAATATAATAAGTGGTGTGTATCTTTGTGAATAACCAATATATGATGAGACTTATGCACATGTAAATATTTCGAAATTACCATGAAATTATTGTCACAAAGAATTACCCTGGTAGATATTTTTCTATGTGTTAGAATAACTGTTTATAGGATTTTTATCATTTTTTATCTATTTTCAGTGATCGCTGTCTAGAGTCAATAGATGAGTGATCAAAATGATGGATACGGCAATGAATAATAATTAAATTTGAATTATTCTGAAAAACTTATTTAGCAATCTTACATGTTTTTATTTTGACTTATTTCTTAAGTGTTTGTATTTACTTTTGATAAAAAGTATATCAGTTAAACATAATAAATTTTGAAAAGCAAGCTTGATGTTTTTTGTGTCAAAATAAAATATATGTACATACTAAATACAAATACATATTATTATCGATTTGCGAGGCACTGTGGTATATTAACGCTGTTTTACAAGGCAATTTTTAATGGTTTGCGGGCTTCTAATGAAAACAGCGGGCCGAAAGTTACATTTGAGCCCGCTAAATTGGGTTTCAAACGAAAACGGCCCGAGATGGCTATTCTAAGTTAAAGAATAAGTGGCAAAATACATAAAACAAATCTAAAATTGAGAAGGGACATCGATGGGATTCGAACCTGGGATGCAAAACAATAAACTTCGCTGTCACGCACCTTATTCACTAGGCCATAGGAATGCTGCTGATTTGAGACTTTAAAATAACAGCTATAATTTAAAAATCAATAATTGGTAAAACAATGCAATATGCTAATGAGATGCCATTGAGTACCATTGCAATCGGGAACAAGTAGTCACCGATGAATTCATCAGATATCTTAGTTATTTTGTTCATAAGTAAGATTCATTGTTTTCTTTCTATTTCGCAAATATGTTTTTAAAAGAAATGCAACATTAATACAATTGTACAAACATTGCAAATTTAAAGTTGGTATAATTCATTTTAAAATAAAATAGCGTGTATATGAAGTCGAAGTGGACAAATGTGTGTACCTCTTAAATCAATAATAATAGTAATCACATTGTTTTAGCCGGTGTTAATGAAATTTGAGTCCCTCAGTTTTTATTTGAAGCCCTTCTTTATCATTTGAATCCCTCACATAACATTTGAGTCCCTCGCAAGCTCGGGCCTCATATGATATGTAGCGGGCTTCAAATGATAAAATGCGGGCTTCAAATGAAAACATCGGGCCTCAAATATCATTAACGCCCGCTAAAACAACGTGATTGGTATATTAAATACCTAGAAAATAAATACAAGATTGTATGCATTGATATGGGGAAAAAGAGATATAAATGCAAAAATACCAATTTCATTTGTTCCCCAACCTATTTTTAGTTCGTCCACTTATCATATGCTTATCATTGATAAATAAATACAATATACATAACAACTACAGAGCAAACGAAAACAATAATAGTAAGCAAGCTTCATTAAGACATCAGTATTTTAAACCCAAAAATTCAGCCCCAAGTGCGAAATCTGCTCGAGACAATCAAGGTTAGAGTATTCTTAACAAACATATGATATTGCAGCATACTTTTTTTAGAAATACAAGCCATCAATGCAGAAACATAAAGTATATATAATTATATAGTTTTGGCTGCTGTTTTGTTTGTACCAAAATCATAACGTTGTTTCGAATAAACGTTTACAAGAATTATTAGCGACAGTTAATGCCTAAGTAATCGGACACTCATAATCACCCCTTTATAGTATACACAATTGTCCAGTCAGTGTTTAAAAAGTAGGCATAGTCCAGTCAGTATTGAAAAAGTAGTCGTATTTGGATATTGTTATAAGTGTCTGAAGCTGCGTGCTATTGTGTGACTTATCATGAGTGTTGTTACTTTTACATGGCGAGCTATACCTTTGATACTTATATTTAGTTGCCTTGTGTAAACAGTTTTGTTGCAACGTTACCGTCATACTGCATATCAAACAGTCAGAACTTTATTATTCAGGTAAGATGACAACAAACAGTCAGAATCATTCAACTCCGTTTTTATTCCGTATCGATTCAATTGTTACATAAACAATAATTATAAGTCTAAAACATTATCTCAGTTTACATGCTATGTCAATAATTTGAGGCAGTAGAAGTATAGATTGATTGATTTTTTAATTGAATTGCAAAAACGTGATACTCGTACGGGTATGTGATGAAAATATATCAACTCAGAAGAACTCATTATAAATCTTACACAATATAATTTAGTATTTAATCCTGTGTGTTACATAGTATGAACAACATATATGGTCATGGTTTCAATTTTATATATGAGCAACGTTATGAGTCCAAATACTGACACATAATATAATATTTAGCGTTTAAAACTTGTAATTCATGTATATTTTGTTCATTATGCACACTGAATTGTTTCCTATCAACGACACATACGAAATTAAAAGCATTGCTGTAGCTTAGAATTGCCTTAGAGACAAACATTAGAATAAATAGTAAAAAAAATGAAAACAACTATTATTGTTTTTCGTTTCATGTTTCTTTAAAATCCAATACAAAACTATATAATGTAAAATAATAAAATGATTGGCCTTTTACGCTCGATGTAAATGTCACAATTATGTTAACAGGTGTCAAACAATGTTGTTTTCGGCAATTGATGATATTTGTAGTAATTAGAATGTTATGCTGTTATAGAACAATTTTTCTGCAATAATTGAATATGTCAATATATGATTTATATAATTTATTTAGTCAAAAAGATATCTAGGCAATTGAAATAGTTGGCCTAAATAGTATTAATTTTTAAAAGATACACATATATGACTCTAGTTTATACTTACCGAATAATAAGTTTTTTTCACATGTGCCTAACATGTGCATGCAATTTAAAAATAAGTGTTGATAATTGTATCAGTTCGATGAGACAAATTGATGTTATTTGCATTTTCTTTGTTTATATATCACTATATAAGTAACCGCTAGCCGAAAAAGTGACATCAAGTGCTTCTAGGTCTTTGCAGTTAATTCAGCAAGCAGGTTAGTTATATCCAAAGTATTAGATTTACAACAGGTTATATATATGTGAACTAACATCAATGTATAAAGATTGTTATAAGAGGATATATTTATGCTTATAAAAGTTACATACAATTCTATATAAAAGTTTTGATTTGACTGTTGTAATATATAAGTTTTTGTTATGAGAGGGTATGAATATTAGTTGATAAATGAAATATTGGTATATATTTTGAGTATATTTCGTTGATGAATTGCATTATATAAGAATTTATAATTTGAAAACATTTTGTTGATACAATTTGTTGTCATATTTCAATGATATCGTACAAATAATAATAAGAAATAAACTTTAATGATACTGGTACATATTAATAACAGGTTGTTTGACTTTGTATGAATGCTGGATCATTTTTCTTTATTTAAGGTAACATTCACAATGAGAGCCGACTACAAGATCCTTGCCCTTTTGCTTCTTGCCGCCGTTATCAGCTACGTTGTTTGTGACGATATCGATGACGATGAAGAAGAACTCAGCAATCCCTATAATTATAACTACTATGGAAAACACGTTGGCTACAGTTCATATGGGGTAGGCCGCCGTAGTGGTTATTTAGGTAGCTACCACAGTGGCTATGGGGTCGGTCACAGAGGTACTGGCTATAAATCCAGATATAGCTACGGAGTAAGAGGGCGATATAATAGATACCATCCGGTTTATTAAACAACATTATCAAGGTAACAATTAATTATCAATATCAAAAATAATCCTAAATGATATTAATGTTGGTTATTTTTATCAACCATTAACCTATGTTGTGTTCTTATGTAATTCGTTTCGAAATTACCATGATTCTTCCATCCAGCATAACCCTGATTGATACTATCTAATGTATTAGTCTGATTGGTCATATGATTTTTATATACATTTTTTTTAAAGATACAACTTATTTTGTATTTTTATGTAAATATTTCAAAGCTACCAGAATACTTTCAACTAGCATTACCACTGCTTGATACTATCTAATTTGTTGGTTATATTGGTCACATGAATCATATATATATATTTTTTCTTTTTTCAGATATCGCTGTCTAGAGACAATGACTGATAGATCAATACGAAGGATACGCAATGATTCATAAATCATTTTAAATCTTTTTAAAACCTTATCTACAAATTTTATATTGCATTTTCAACTTGATGCTTAGTTGTTTGGTTTTTTATAAAGTAAATTGATCATACCAAATAAATTTGAAAGCAAACCTGATGTTTTTTTTTCAAAATAATTTATGAGTGCAGGTTACTAGATTTACACCTTATTAACTTGACCATAATAATATGCATAAATACGCGTTAAATGCAATATTAATGTTATTTGATCAATTATAAAGTTCTATACAGTTTTTATTTTAAAATGCATATAGTCATTTCCATTGCCATGGTAAGGCACCAATTAAATTTGTTATTCAAATTAGGTTTTGTTCATACACAGATTATATAAATATCATAGAACAATAAATGCAATATCAACTCACTACGAAAAATAAACAAAACCAAGAAAAATAAGCAACACGTCAGTGATGAAATTATACCTAAAATACAAAAGTTTAAATTGGCTAAGAATAAACAATGTTAGACTATCATTAAAACAATAAGAATAATTGTAGCTTACCAATTTAAAAAACGAAACCCGACAAGGAACTCATTTCAAATCAAAATTAGTATATTGTTCTTGTGTAAGTTTTTAATAACTTCGTTTGGGATAGGCTTTTTCAAGAATTGGTTGCTTTGTAGCGACTGATACTAGGCTATATTCTACAAAAGTATATATATTTTTAATATAAACTGACAAAAAATGAATGGTTGCGATAACTTGCATTCGTTTAAATCGAGTTCCGCAATGTAATAAGCACTATAGCTATTTAAACGAGCATACCAAGTTTGAATACTTTACTGATGATAAAAATACGCTTCTCGGGAAATCCTAGCTTAGTTGAACAGCACTTGCCATACTTTTTCAAAATCCAGAGTATAAATCCGACCCGGGATGGTTTCTTGACTCTTGGCTAGTGCTCTGAAACTATTTACGTACATAAAATGGGATGTTGCTCCTATCCCGAAAATCAATCACCAAATATTGCCACTAAGTGTCGTACTTTCCTTTATGAAGTATTGTTCTTATGAAATTATATGTGTATCAATCGCGTATCAAGAGAAACATCGGAGCCAAAATATTAGGTAAACAAAACCAACAATGACTTCTTACTAAGAGTTCTAAAATCAAAAATCGATTTTCATCCCAATATTGCTATATAACATGTCTCAATGTATGATAAATACGACTATAATGATAACCATGGCCAACACAAAGGTTTCTCTGTAGGTTAATAGCACACAGGTTAAAAAGTAACTATTCATTTAATCTGATAAGTTCTTGTTAGAATCTAGAATTTGTTTATTAATAGATGTTTATTAAGATATGCAAATCATAAAACATTTGAATGGTCAACGCCTAACTAATTTTAAATAAAACTATATTTAAGTGAATGGTAGAATTTGTTTATAAGCTTTTAACATGACTAGTTTGTGCATAGTCACGGTCAGCCGTTCGTTTTTCTGCTATCATGTCGTACAAAACAAAATATAAATATGTTAAAATAAGGGGAAATATTTATCTTATAATTACAGCAACAATACATAATGCGGGAGCTATGTCGGACATGGTATGCTATATGTTTGTGTTTATGAAATGTGTTAAGTATTAAGTTTGATTTATATCAATAAAACATATTGCTATAAGTACATACTATATAAACAGCATTTTTTTGAAATACAAAATAAATGTTCTACAATCAATATATATATTGCTAAACACATAGTAGCCCTGATTAGTAGCTATGTTACAGCGAGAAAGAACTATACTCGACAAAGAAGTGTCCGGTCATTTTAGGTTTATATTTTGTCATTGTATCAAAAGTGGAACCAATTATAACACGTTTGTTAGTTTCATTTAAAATAATTATAGGTGGTCTCGCAAACCTAACAATCTGGAATCCGTTTGACGAGTATCTCGTTCGTTTTATCGAAGGGCTAAGAAACATTTATTTCGATCATCATTCAATGAGTATCGGTAGGAGAGGAAAAGCGCTATGTGCCAGAGATAGTATAAGGTTTTCGTAACTCAAAAACGGTGAGAAATAGTTAATTTCTATGCCACATGCGTCGCAGCGCATATGGTAAAATGTCGGAAAAAACGTGTTTTTGGCGCTTAACTGCGAAAACAGTCTTAAACACATTACACAATAAAAGCGGTATGATTTCAAGATAGCTCACATGCTCTAAACTCTGTTAATTGCACTTTGAATTCCATTTGCTCCATAGCCTAGCCGTTATTTTTGAATAAACTCGGCAAAATTTGAAAGGGATAACTTAACCTGGTTGTATTGATGGGGCATTCGAACGAAAACGGTCATTGTAAATATTATCTTCAAGGGTGTGCAAAATATAAAAAATAAACCGATAGGTCGTTGCTGTCCTCGTTTTCCATATAAACGATTTCGGAAAATACATTGAAAATACGCTCGATATAGGTGCGGTTTCGCGCAAACAATCAATTATTGAGTGAATACGCTTTGAATAGGTTAGAGCATTGTTATCTAGAGTTACGAGTTATGTTAATCTGTTTAACGGTCATCTTAGCCGCGTAATCACGTTAAAATTGAGTAGAATACGTCGATCTGTTTATCAAGACATACGAGTGCGCGCGCTTGCGCGCATTGCTGCGAGGCTTGATTGTGAAAATCAGCCACCAGGTTGTCTTAGACATGCATGAAAATTGTTTTCTTCTTGATAGAAAACTGGAACTATGGATTTAACAAAGGTTCATTGAATGAGACTTTTCGATCAATATCGTGCTTCGAAGTAACCTGAAAATAATCCAAACATAATTTCCAAAACGGCTGTAAATCCATTAATGTAGCATTACAAAACCTGTGAAGGCATCATTTGACATATTCAAACAGTTGTTTTGAACAATTGTACTAAATCTGGCACTTCCGGGGCCTAGCGTCTGACCATTCGCAAGATACGTTGACAACTCGAGCGATTTGAGGGTTTGTTACTCGCTATTTCCTTCTTTCATTTTCAAGAGTCCGCCGAGTCATCGATAGCAAATATAGAGTCGTAAAAACGTATTAAATTAACTCACATTATAAGCTGTTAAATTTGATACATAATCAACCAAATACTTTTGAAGTTACAGAGATTTGAACAACCGGACATTTATTTTGTTGTGGAGTATAAGATGTTTTAAGTTTTTTTTGTTCAAAATGCACACTGAATGGTGTGCCACTTTGACAAGAATAATAATACATGTGGTTTTGATATTGTACTTATATGTTATCCTGTTGATCTGCTCGTTTAATAAATCAACACAGTTTAGACAAAGTTTTCTATCAACGACAATTATAAAAAATAAGCATTGCTGTAGCTTAGAACTGTCTTAAAAACAAACATTAGAATGTAATTTTAAGATAAGTGTTGATAATTGTATCAGTTAGATGAGACAAATTGGTGTTATTTGCATTTCCATTGTTTATCTCACTATATAAGTGACCGTTTGCAAAATAAAATCAAATGCGTCTAAGTCTTTGCAGTTAATTCAGCAAGCAGGTTAGTCATATCTGAAATATTAGATTAACCACAGGTTATATATATGTTAACTAACATAAATACATGAAGATTGTTATAAGAGGATATATGTATGCTTATAAAAGCTACATAAAATGCAATCGATTTATGTGATTTGATTGTTTTAATATTTAAGTTTTTGTTATGAAAGGGCAAAAATGTGTGTTGATAAATGTAATATTGTTATATATATTGGGTATATTTCTTTGATGAATTGCGTTATTTAAGAGTTTCAAAGGACTATGTGCGACGTATATAAAGAAACATACCCCGAAGCTCATCATCGGTCATTCACAACTCAATTGTGGAATTTCTTCAATAATTTTACATATTTTGAAAGCTTACTATCTAAGGTATTGATAACAATTTTTCTTGATTTTCTACTCAACATACTTTTAAATTATTACACCCTCAGAACATCCTGATGAATTTTATTTGGATTATGGGAGGTGTTCGTAAAATAATTGTTAAGAAGTGGTATCAAGAAAGATATTATCAAGATTACT
>LQRL01143532.1:0-10750 GCA_001703475.1 Hydroides elegans
ACGCATTGTGACTCACCGAGTAATATCATAGTGAATCTCACCCGAAAATCTCGCCGGACGCTCAAAACGTGGGTACGTTCAGATATCTGTGCGAGACTCAACGAGAAATATCTCAGTGAATCTCACTGGAAAATCTCACCGGACGCTCAAAACGTGGGTACGTTCAGATATCTCTGCGAGACTCACCGAGAAATATCACAGAGAATCTCACCGGAAAATCTCACCGGACGCTCAAAACGTGGGTACGTTCAGATATCTATGAAAGATCACCAAAAAAGACGCACTGTGAGTCTCACCGAGCGAGTCTCACCGGATTCTCAAAACGTGGGTACGTTCAGATATCTAGGTGATCTCACAGAGCAAGTCTAACTCGAGAAAATGAAAGTCTCACAGTGATATCACTGTGAGATAACTGTGTTGACTGGGGTTGTTCAAGCTCTGTTCCTTACAAATAATGTTTCAACTGTGTTCTCTATGGAGAACTAGTTATTTTAGAATGCAACGATCGTCGAGGCGCGATTTTCGATTTCCCCAAAAATGACACCTTGGAGAACCCGGTTTGTTATTTTAAAAAAAAAACTATAAAAAGGCTCTACGCTCCTTTAAAATAACTTATGCGTGTGTCTTATTACTGATCGTAATGCAGAGTGTGAAGACGAAACCTATGGAAGAAACTGTAATAACGAATGTTCCGGCAACTGTTTGGATGATGAACCTTGTAATAAAGAAACAGGAGTTTGCGACAATGGTTGTAAAGATGGATATATGACATCTCTTTGCAATGAACGTATGTTTTTGGTGACCACTTTAATGTTTTTAACACTTATCAAAATAATTTCACATTGATCATTAAAGTTTAACCGCTAATTAGTAAGTTTGATATGCATAACTTTATTATGTATTGAAGTGGTTATATTATTATGTTAGGCTCCGTTTTCATTCCCTTTAGTGTTAATTACTAATTCCTTTATTTTTGCATCTTTTAAGCCTGTCCATTCGGTACATATGGCCAAAACTGTACCAATGACTGTCCTGAAAACTGCTGGTATGAAATATGTCATCATGAAAATGGATTTTGTAATAATGGCTGTAAAGATGGATACTATGAGACGGATAGATGTGATATAGGTATGAAGATATTGTGAGAAGGTTGAAGGATTACTAAAAGGGATTTCAAAGTTGACAGTAAAGCATAAAATGATAGTAAAAATATATTAAACAATAGGAAATACTTTTGAAAAAAAAACAAGTTTGCAATCATGTAAAGCATTAGTTAAGCTTCGATTACAAAACTTTATCTTAATGTAATTAACTATTTTATGTATTTCACTACAGAATGCGAAGATGGAAGGTTTGGCAGAAACTGTAGCAATAGCTGTTCTGGTAACTGCATGTATAGTCAACCATGTGATAAAATCACCGGATTATGTCATGATGGCTGCAACCCTGGATATAGAACGCCATTCTGTAATGCAAGTATGTACTGGAGTATTTTTTTGAAATATTATTCAGGTACAGACAGCGAGGCACAAGTCCCGCGGGGGGGGATGGGGGTGGGCTACAAATGATATATATTTAAACAATATAATGGGATCAATATTCTTTTTATTTTACAACTAGGGCTGAATTGACCGTTACCTATGCTTATTTCGTCCGTATTGATATAAGAAGTATTGTTCCTTAATGGCACGTACAAAAAAAAAACTAGCTTCGCTTATTGAAAAAATTATAATATAGACACTTAGGCTCTCATGCTGATATAATTTATATTAAGCTTGCGCACCTGGTAAATATGGACTCAATTGCCTTTCTGACTGCTCTATTGGTTGTCAAGAAGGAACATGTTACCATGAAAACGGGAATTGTGAAATTGGATGTAAAGATGGATATGTTGAGACAGACAAATGTGACACAGGTATCTATTTGATTCCATCAACGATTTTAGCAAATGGGTCTGAAAACAATTTAAATTATGTTTTAATGAATGTTATATCTTTAAGTATATTTTAATGCTATGATGTAACTTAATTACATATTCCCAAGCCAACTTTACGGTTAACTCTTATGGTAAAAGGTACGACAATATAACTTACTAGAATTCATGCAACCTTATTTCCTTTAAATGTATTGAAGTTGCTTTTTAAATATGATCTTTTCGTTTATTTTAAGAATGTCCCCCTGAAACATATGGCAGAAATTGTAGTCAATCTTGCTCCGGAAAATGCATAGATGGTTTACCATGTAATAGAACGACAGGAGTTTGTGACAATGGTTGCCAGCCTGGGTATATCATGCCTCGCTGCAATGATAGTAAGTTTGAATATATTCGTAGGCTTCGTTTAGTTCGAACCTACTCGCACCCAATATGCCTTAAACATTGAGTTTTCGTTTCCACTTGGGAAAATAGCTTTTGTTAACGTTTTCAAGACGTCTTTTTTCGTTGTGCATATATAAAAATATCGTTACAACGTCGCTAAGTAGTCGAATGTAAATACAGCGTTTGTCCGACGTTGGTACCTAACATGACGTCAAAAATACGTTCATTTGTGTACAAAAGAACGTCCTTTAGAAGTCACGCACGAAAATCACGTTGAGCTGACGATCCATGGCGAGTGGGAAGATATTGAATATTATCATCAAAACCATGACATAATTAAAATTTACATGTACTTATATCAATATAACGATCATTCGACTGCATATATATATACAATCAACGCCACATATTTGGTTCCATTATATTAACTTAGTTCGATTCCTTATCATTTTGATACAGTAATATACTTTTAACTTAGGCTGTACCGCTGGTTTCTTTGGCGACCAGTGCATGCATAACTGCTCGGGAAATTGTCGTTATAATGATACATGCGGTTTTATCGACGGAACATGCCCCCGCGGATGCAAAGATGGTTATACAGAGGAGAGCAAATGTTTTGATGGTAAGTAGACTAATCAATCAATGTGTTACACAAATCGGATGATTATGTCTATAACAACTGTCTTTGATTTTTTAAAATACGTTTCCTATTTTCTAAACATTGTTTTTTTTTTGTGTGTGTTTAATGTTTAATGTTTTTATTTAGAGCTTCCTTGTATGATGTCAACGCTAAACCTCCATAAGTCAGATATAACATTTTTGGCGTTTTTTTTTTTTTTGCGTTCTGTTTTTACTTGAAAAAAACATGTATTTTGTTTTGTATTTTATTTTTAAAAAAAGAATGCCCACCTGGGACATATGGAAGAAATTGCACGGGCAATTGCTCTGGAAATTGCCTTGGCGATGTGGATTGCGACGCTGCTACAGGATATTGTCCAACTGGTTGCAATCCCGGATATACCATGCGTCACTGTAACGAAAGTATGTGAAAATGTATCAAATTAAGGTTTCTAGTTAGTTTTACTCAGAGTAAACATGAAGCGTATTTTGCACGTTTTACAAACGTAAAAAAAAACTGGCAATTTAGTGCAAAGCACGTTATAAAGGTGGAAACTACGCTCACTGTTTATACCGAAATGGTTTAGGCTAGTACATGTATTGCCATCGTATTGTGAAACTATCGGCTAAGATTTAGAATTCCCCACACAATAAAAAAAAAGGTTCACACACAGGAGGTGATGCGGTTACTGATGTTTCATGAGGTGTAGACAGGTAGACAGGTGGACATGTAGACATGTGGACAGGTAGACAGGTGGACAGGTAGACAGGTGGACAGGTAGACAGGTAGACAGATAGAAATGGCAAAATAAATTGAATGGAAAGATGGAATGGGGTCATCAAAATCGTTTCATTGTGAAATATGTGCTAGCATACGTAAACTATTGTAGTGTTTTTAATAAGCAGTTATACATAAACGAGTTGATCGGTGTGATTTCTATAGTTTGAATGCAGATGCAAGAACTTGATTAATAGTGGCATTGGTAAAATGCCATAAACTATGCTTTCAATGTGCCGACCTGTCTACCTGTCCACCTGTCTACCTGCCGACCATGTACATGTTGAAATTTGAATTTACAAAACTTTCAATGTGCCGACCTGTCCACCTGTCTATCTGTCCACCTGTCTACCTGCCGACCATGTACATGTTGAAATTTGAGTTTACAAAACTTTCAATGTGCCGACCTGTCTAACTGTCTACCTGTCTACCTGTCCACCATGTACATGTAAAAGTCAAAATATGTATTTGCAAAACTTTCGATGTGCCGAACTGTTTACCTGTCTACCTGTCCACCTGTCTACCTGTCTACCTGTCCACCATGTACATGTAAAGTATAAATATGTATTTACATATTCTCAATGTGTCGACCTGTCTACATGTCCACCTGTCTACCTGTCCACCATGTACATGTTAAATTTAAAAAATATATATTTACAATACTTTTCATGTGCCTATCTGTCTACGTGTCGACCAAAGACGAATTGTTGTTTTAAAATATCTATAAAAAAGTATTCCGTCTAAGTTTCGATATTCTTGCGCGTAAGTGTGTGGGGAATTCTAAAGTCGTTCCAAACTATCTTGTTCAGAAAGCCTGCATTCCGATTTAGAATTTATGTTTTGGTTTATTTGATGTTTTAACATTTTTCTTGGCAAAACGCATGTGATGGTTTGAATTAAGTTTAATTCTGATTCCAGCTATAGTTATTGGCATTGACATGATTCAAACAAAATCATTTCCCCGTTTTCTTTTGGAACACTCTTTACCCGGGGACAGATACGGTAACAGTCACCATCCCAAAAGAACAGTGTCGCCGAACCTGGTGACATGCAACTTTGTTTCGGGAACACCTTTGGGATGGTTACTGTACGCACTCAGTTCAGATGGAAAGATTGATTCAAAAGGAATACAGGTATGAGGCATATGAAATTGTCGTTTCAGAATGCCCTTCCGGTACTTTTGGTCAGGATTGCATAGAGCATTGTTCTGGAAACTGTCACAATGGCGAACCATGTCACTTCGAAACAGGAATCTGTGAAAATGGATGCATGAAAGGATTCTATGAAACAGATAGCTGCTCGACAGGTATGTAAAGAGAATAAATGCTTCTTTAGGGTAAGAATTAATATCAAAGTCGCAATCTAGTCAAAGTAAATTTGGATTTGCAAATAGAAGTCCCTGCAAATTGCGTTCAAATCAGCCGCATTGTACCGTTTTGTGGGAAGTTGTTTGTCTTATATAACATGCGCCTTTAACGAGGGGCTACACATGGCGTCACCTCATCCGAACATAATCACAAAGGTTCTGTTTTTTTCTAATCCTGTTTTTGAATAATCTTATAAATGTATTAGTTATATCTACAGTTTTGCAGAGTATGCAAAGCGGGAAACGCTTTCTGGTCACATCGTACTTTAAGAACTTCGCAGGAAAGTGCATTTATTTGATCCAAATAATTCACAAAGCTCTGCACTATCTCCCTATATATTTACATGTAAGATGCATTAATCGTTTACAAGAAATTCCAACACAATATAATACATCTTCAAATTGTTTCATTTCATTCAAAGAATGTCAACGTGGTTCCTATGGTTACAACTGCTCGAGAGAATGTTCAGAACACTGTCGGAATTCCTGTGAACGTACAGACGGCGTCTGCGTAGATGGGTGTGTTGCAGGATATGATTACGAATTATCGCCTACGTGTGATCAAGGTAAGAAGCATTATTTTCTATCCGTTTCGATTAAATGACATTGTCCATTAGAAACTTTATAGATTAAAATATGATGGCCGAAACTTGACAAACGCAGCACAAAAACATAAACCCAACGCAAATAAACAAACCCAACGCAAAAACATCGACGCAACACATATTAATAAACCCAACACAAAGCTACAAAACTCCACGCAAAAACATCGACGCAACACATAGTAATAAACCCAACAGAAAAAAAAGAACAAACCCAACGCAAAACCATCGACTCATCCCATAATAATAAACCCAACGTAAAATCATCGACGCAACGCAAAAACACAAACACAACACAAAATCATCAACCCAACACTAAATAACAAACCCAACGCAAAAACATCGGGACAACGCCAAATACAAACCCAACACAAAAACGTCAACGCAAAACAAAATAACAAACTCAACATAAAAACATCGGGTAATTTCCTGTTGCGTTAATGATATTGTGTTGAATTTGTGTTTTTGTGTTGCGTTGAAGTTTTTGTGTTGGGTTTGTTATTTTGTGTTGCGTTGATGATTTTGTGTTGCGTTTGTGTTTTTGCGTTGCGTTGATAATTGCGTTGTGTGGGGGTTGTGTTTATATGTTGCGTTGAGGTTTTATGTGTTGGGTTTGTTATTTTGTGCTGTGTCGATGATTGTGTGTTGTGTTTGTCGGTCTTTGTTGCGTTGATGCTTTTGTGATGGATTTTGTGCTTTTGCGTTGCGTCGATGCGTTTGTGTTGGGTTTGTTATTTCGTTTTGCGTTGATGAATTTGTGTTCGTTTTGTGTTTTTTGTGTTGCGTTTATGTTTTTGTGCTGGGTTTGTTATTTTGTGTTGCGTTGGTGATTTTGTTTTGGGTTTGTTATTTTGTTCTGCGTTGATGATTTTGTGTTGGGTTTGTGTTTTTGTGTTGCGTTTATGTTTTTGTGTTGGGTTTGTTATTTTGTGTTGCGTTGGTGATTTTGTTTTGCGTTTGTTTTTTTTTTGTGTTGCGTTTATCTTTTTGTGTTGGGTTTGTTATTTTATGTTGCGTTGGTGATTTTGTGTTGCGTTTGTGTTTTGTGTTGCGTCGATGATTTTGTGTTGCGTTTGTGTTTTTGCGTTGCGTTGATGATTTTACGTTGGGTTTATTATTATATGCTGCTTCGATGTTTTTGCGTTGGGTTTATTTTTTTTTTTTGGTTGGGTTTATCATTATGCGTTGCGTCGGTGCTTTTGCGTTGAGCTTGTATTTTTGCTTTGGGTTTATTATTTTGTGTTGGGTCGATGTGTATGCGTTGGGTTTATTCATTGGCGTTGCGTTGATAATTTTGTGTTGCGTTTGTCACGTTTCGGCCATCGTATTAAAACGTGCCAATAGGCCCATATGATTTCGTTACGGACGTTCTATACGTCAGAGCGTCACATGAAGGTCCAGCTTACGTCTGACTTTGTCGCAATGTTGATTCTACGTATTTTCTAGAGAGGTTTATTTGTATAATGGGATATGGAGGGGTCGCATAGGATATAGCGTATACTAAGTTTTAATGCAAAATGAAATATTGCTTCAGAGAGTCGCATATAGGCCTGTTATTCACAGACATCTTAGTAATTATCAATTGATTGTTATATGCTTAAAAGCGTGGTTCCACTGCGACAAAGAAAGTGTTTTTTTTTTCATTGTTTTTTTTTCAATATGAATTTGTTAATACAACTCTTATAGAGAATAAATAGAAAATAACTATTTGCCTTTTTGGCGTGGAACCACACTCTTACGCCCCCGTCTCGCATCCTAATAATCGCACCATTATTGAAACAATTTAAACCGTGATTACATAACATTTAAAAGTGGATCCGTTGTTCGTGCCTTCCAATGTATTTCATTATGGAAAACTCAAAACTCAAGCTCCGTTTTCGCATGGAAGATGCGTTTTGAGCTTCCCTTAAGGATGACATTGGAAAGCACAAAAACGGAACCATTTCCTAACACAATGTAACAGCGGCCTTATGTTGTTTTTGACTTCAATCGAATCGAATTTACAGTCATCGAACGGATAAATGTTGCATCATTAATAATTCAGCTAAAACGGACTTTTATCAATTGAATTGAACGATAAGGACATGCAAAACATGTAGCCTATGTATATGAAAATGAAAATGCAAGTATATAAATGGGTGTAACAAAAGTGAAAATCATTTTACTTGAAATTTTACTTCCTGGTAATCAATCATGATTTTTGTCTCTGCGGCTTGCTGTTATAACTTTGGTTTTATCAAGGAAAATAAAACAGAAACTGTTAAAATCCATCTGGTTAAGCATATGCTTAGGCTAAATATCCCATTCAACAGACGCAAAGTCGAAAAGGTCATTTTGTCCTGGTGTTTTCTGGACGAAGGCGTCATAAAAACGTTTTTTCATCATCGCGATGTAGTCAGACGTTAAATGTTCGTATCGATTATGTATTGTTGTGATGAAAAATGACCTTCGGAGAACCTGTTTGTAGAACCAAGTTCATTTCTTATGCGATGTAAAGTCGGACCAATATATGTACATGTATGTTAAATTATGTAATGTTTAGATGAACCTGAGAACATAAATTCCAGCAGATTACTTTCGAGTCTTAATAATTACAAACATCTCAGTTATAACCAACTTTCACATTACAATGTCGCACATCGCACACAGTGTCATTTTTTACAATATTTAACGTGGATTATTTATATTTTAGATACTGATTATTTAGTACAAATTAATGATTATTTATTATCTATCATTTGATACAAATATCATTTATATGATACACATTGTTAATAAACATGTATTGAGTACTTGACATACATTAGATATTTATAATTCGAAACATATTCATTACAAAATATGTTAAACACATTAAATATTGAATATTTGTTACACATTTAATTTTGATACATATTTGATATACATGTTATGTTAATTTCTTAATGCAGCATGCGCTGACGACTATTTTGGAGACAATTGCAGCCAGCCATGCAGATGCACTCAACCATGCGATAAAGCCAACGGAACGTGTCCAGGACAATGTGACGAGGGATGGGAAGGCATGAGTTGTCAAGTGGCACAAGTTAAAAAGATAAGCGGTATGTGAATTATAAATGACTTGAAGGAAAAAAATGGTTTTTTTTTACATTGATAAAGGGTTTGACCACACTGGAAGCTATTTCGAGCATTTTCCTAACAAATCGTATCATATACTGAAACATCAAAACAGCGTACAAGAGTTTCCATAATACATTTGAATCAAGGGGGAAAGATAGGAAAGCTCCCTGGTAGACCATGCCGGTCCTAAAGTCTATTTCATATCATACACCATATAACTATGTGAATAAGGATGTTTTAAACATGCCTTGAGTTTTTTAAGCTGACGATTGTTGCATGAGAAAAAAGCTCCGTTTAACTAGGCCAAGTTGTCTTTGCGTTCGTTTGAAGAAAACCATTTTTTTACAATACAATAACACACCAAACGAGTGTTTTACTAGAAGTAAATACTGGAAAGGGAAAGTGATGATGCTTTTCACTGGAAATGAAATCAAAATTACTGGCAATTATAACGTCAGACCTCAAATGTATTTTCGTTTTCGATTTAGAAACAAGGACATATAAAATAAAAGATATATAGATAAATGACGATCAAGGGCAGCACGTTTTATCATCTCTTTGGCTCTTATAAATGTTTCTCCTACATTTTGAATTTCGTTTTTGTTACGTTTTCAGATGCACCAAATAAAAACGAAGGCAAAGGTGGGCTGGTTGCAGGCATCGTATTTTGTATTCTGATTTCATTGGCAGCATCTGTATTTATAGCCTTCTTAGTTTGGAAACGGTATGTCATTTTTATAATATCTACATAGTCTGTTTTATAATTTTGTCATATTCTGAGATGAAGAATTATGGTACATTCAATATCTAACCACACTATGTGCTTGAGGCTGTCTGGTCAATTCGTACGTTACAACTTTGTAGACGACCTATTTACTTCGAAGCGTTTTTGGTCACTTTGGACTAGTCATATTCAATAGGACACTTCGTACATTTGAGAAATTTATAAATTACAAGTCCCCTATTTGAGCACTTTAACTCTCCTCCAAATGATAAACATCTTTATTATAGTTACTGTAAGGGGCGGCTCCATTTACAAAAACAATCATTTTAATATATATTTAAATCGATTTGAGTAATATTATTATGAACTACCATTATTATCATAAACACTATAATATAATATTATGATTCCATGGTTTCAGAAAGAAAAGATACAGTCACAAGAAGTATGTCAAGGAAGATGAGATTCGAGTCACAAATGTCGATGCAAATAGCTTGACAATAGGTAAATTGTCTAGATTAAATACATATTTTATAAACATATTAGTAAGAATTGAAAATTATTTGATACTTTTTATATACTCATTGTTCCCTCAGTGATAGTGAACCACGTAGTTCATGCAATTTCGAAATTCGATATCTAATCAAGAATAATCAAGTTAATCGAGGGCAAATATTAGGTAAAATAATATTTACAATTGCTTGATAAAACCTTTCCAATATGGAATGCACATTTGTACACGGAATACGCATTTTTTGTTTAAACATAAAAAGCTTATTTCAAAGGGCTCATCGAAAAACCAAATTACCATAAACCTACGACAGACAATGCAAATGGTCACCCACCTGGTGCTACTAAAGACAATGGTGTCAAATTGGATAACCAAGATAACCACGAGTATTACAACATGCCTAGTAAGAAAAACTGAGTTTCCATTGCACTTATTTTTAATTGTAAAAATGTTCAATAATACTGATTTCTCATTGTATGATGCGGTCGAAATCCGCCTTGATTTCCAGAAATCGCCCCGAAAAATGAAGTCAATTCAGTAAACTCCGCAATATCTCTTTTCGCTGAGATAACTAGATTTTCTTCCAATTTCTCAAGAGAGCTCAGTCCATACCCCTAGCCGCCGGTCGCACCATAAGGTTATTTATAGAGGCACTATAATGAAATTGGCAAAATAATACTATACATGATATGTTTATGTGCATATGCCTTTTCTTTTTTTTTTTTTTTTTTTTTT
>LQRL01143540.1:7498-22296 GCA_001703475.1 Hydroides elegans
ACACCGATGCACTACCCACTACTAGTACAGAAACCGATGCACTAGCTATTGCTGACATGGATACAGACGCCGAATTGAAAATGCTGCAGAAAATAGGCCGTGGCGGATTTGCACGTGTTTACAAGGCGGAAATGCGCATGCGCGGAGATGTCGAGGCGAGACATATTGCGTTGAAACAGATGAGCAAGCGGTTCATGTTGGAGAGGGATCAGGTGAAATACGCCAGCATGGCCGTCCTCGATTTTGATAATTGCGAGCAGGCATTGAAGGAATTACAGATGCTCAAAACCGTTCGCAGTGGGCCTTTTTTATCGCAGATAATCCTGGCATTTCAAACGCGTGAGCATGTGTGGTTTGGTCTTGAATTCTGCGGCGGGCAGAGTCTAAGTGCACTAGTTAATAATGAGACGAAATTCAAAGAGAGTGTAATCCAATTTTACGCTCGTGAATTAATATGCGGCTTATCATTTATACATTCCAAAGGCATAGTGCATCGCGATATGAGTTTAAACAATATAATGCTGACTACAGAAGGCCACATTTGCATAATCGACTTTGGTCTCGCCGAGAACAACGTAAATGACGACACCGAATTGCATGATCTGGTAGGCACACGGGAGTTTATAGCCCCGGAAATGTATGCGGGGCGACCGTACAATAAGGCCGTGGACTGGTGGAGTTTTGGCGTCGGAATGTTCTACCTCGTCCACGGCCATGCACCCTTTCAGGACAGCGACAAAAACACTCTGGCCAGAAAAGTCATGTTTGACGTTTTACGCTTCTCGAGCACAAAGGTGAGCTGCGACCTCATTGATTTCATCTATTGCTTGCTCAACAAAGACGCCAAAACGCGATTGGGTAGCCCAGGATGCCCCGATGGTCCGATCCGCGAGCACCCGTTTGTCAAGGACGTCAATTGGACCCATGTTGAGGCAGGACGCATCGAAACACCCGTGGATTCATCACCAAGGGTGGAGGAGCGACGACCACACTCGGGGAGCACCGAGGAGGGCGCTAAGGGCGGGGTCAAAGCGATCTCAGTTTCCTTTTCCGTTATTGTTGCCGGCTCAAGCTGTGACAGCGATGCCAGCAGTTATGTGGACAGAACCACATCCGAACAGCTTAGGGACCACCAGTACTTATTCCACGGATTCGAATATGGGCCAGAGGCAATACTGCTGGATGGCATGGAGATTCGAAGACGGGGTTCCATGTCGTCATTTGGATCAAAACGATCGGATACATCGAGTGTTTGGGATATCAAGCCGGGCGACATATCTCTGACGAGGTTCGATGAAGGATCGCGGAATTTCGGCGTGATTCCTTCGGATGCTTCATGGTTAGTGGAATTTGTTACATATTTAAAAACAAAAATTGAATAAATTAATTATAGCTTATATAGATTGCTGATAACAGTTATTGTGGCGATACTCTCAATTGCTATTACTTATGGTGGACAGCAATTGTTGTAACTTTCTCAATATTTGTTTATAAATAACATTTTATTTGTTTATAGGCGAGCATCCTCAACGAGCCTGTCGACATAAAGCGCCAATGCGCCAGGGGCTCGGGGAGGGGAACAGAGAATAGAGACAACAAGATGACGGAACCCGACAAGATCAAAGTTGCACTAAACGCCATTGTAAAGGACGATCTTAAAGCTGTACAATATCGCGATTCGATTTCTACGGCTTTAAGTAGTGCGGCTGAAAACAGATAGGATTGCGTTGTCAATCGAAACAAAAACACCATGGACATCGGGGGCCTGATTTTTAATCGGAGCATCTCGTAGGCAAAGAGTAAAACCCAATTTTACAGAGCGCGACATGCGTTGTCTGATTGAGAGAAATTTTCTAATACACAATACATCAGTGTCGAATATGATTTCGCGAGAAACATATCGCATAAAAAATGGTGAATCAAAACATTGCTCAAGTTTTATGTTACTTGATGATATCACAAAAAGTACGCCCAAAATATGGTGGCGAAACAATTGTTATTTAGCGATTGATGAAAACGTTGGATCATGCGGAATTCGGCACTGGTTTTATCAGCCCTACACGTACCGGAAGTAATTCTCCGGTTAGAGACAATTAAAATATAATTAAAGAACACGCATGCGCACGAGATGAGACAAGCTCGGATGCGCACCTATAAATGGGTACAGAGCAGTCGTTGATTGAAATACTCAACGCGATGACAATATAATCAAATACACGTGAAGGAAAGAGCAGCGTTTATATTTTAGTAAAAAGTGGATGGGCTCCCCAGGGAATGGCCTTCACACCACTTCGGAGAATGACCTGGCAGAGCTGATATTTAACGGCTTAAAAAAGTCGGGTGACAATACAGGTAGCGTTACATCAAGTCCTGGCAACCGATGTTTTTTTTTTTGCTAAATGAATACCTTTTTTTAAAGATGAAGGAAACGAGGATGAAATATAAACTCAACAGCAGAAATTAAAACTGAACAGTATCAGAAGATATTCCCTAGACTATGCGCAGACAAAGGGAAAAATATGGATTCCTCCCAACGCCACTAGGCAATGGCAGATATCAAGAAATTCAAGATGGCGACACCGGAAGTTGCGAAAAACGGAAATCGACCCATCCGTCAAGACTTTTCCCGTTGCGACTTTTTGATAGGTTACATTGGCCAGATCATGTTTGCCGCATTTGATATCGAGGGAAGCTTGATGAGGAAAATTCAGTCAGCTTTATATCCCGAGGGCGGATTATAAGTGAGAAGAGCGACAAGATATTTTACTGTAAAAATGTATCGGTTCGAAAAATTTTGTTTTAAGATGAACATGTATTCAAAAGAAAACTGTTGGTTAGTAGGAAGAAATATGTAGAATTCCCTACTTTTTAATTGTCGCAGTCGACGAAAGTAAAATATCTATAGATGTTAAAAAGTTAGGTTTGATAAATCGATTAATCGCCACACAATGTAACATTATCCTTGGAATTCAATAATAATAAATTCGGATGTCTAAACAAAAAGAAACAATTGTATATTAAATTAAAGATCATCTATTGTATCAGTTTCTTGAAATAAAATAATTAAGTATTTAAAGTATTTTTTGTCTGTTCTGCACTGTGAAAATGTCAACACAGAAGATTCTACATCAAAATATAGATTTGACTGAATGATCCGTTGGGTAATCCCAAGAATCGTTGACGGACTGACAGAAGGACGAAGATCAAAAATCATTCAGACTAAATACTTCACTATACTATTCATTATCTAAAATGAAAAGCGAGACTCGTTAATTTGTTTTTATTACATAAAAATGTTTTTCTAAAGCATATAAATAAAGTATGTAAAACTACATGAGAATACGAAAATACATTATATTAAGAATGCTATGTAACATATAATCAAAGAATAAATGTAGTTCTCCTACGACGGGTGATAGTCAGAACTCCTTCTTGGCAACAGGTCCAATCTGACTTTACTACAGTTCATCTTTCTCTTAACAATGGACAGTACAGCAGGCAAATGTCGACTTCCTTAGTAGGTTGGAGCCCTGCAAGCAGAGAAAAAAACATCCCCAATGTTTCTTATTCAATAATATAACGAATATTTAACTAAATTAATCACAATCTCATTTTTAAAGAACATGTGCAATTTTATCACGCGTAATTCTTTAAGGAAATTAGGAATATCAATTTCAGAGTGGTATATGTTTTACATTCGAACATAATAATATCAGGAAATGAACAGAAGAATTTCCAGTTTCGATTGCTCTGGTTATTTTCAAAGCCGTGTCTAAAACGATAGCTTAAGTTTTCATCTCTTGTATGAAATATGTTTTGAAAAATGTCCCCGATAAATTCATTGATTAAGTCCATTTACACTTATGAACACGCCCTATGTTAGTAAATATACGTACCTTGCAAACGTGATACACGATATAATGGCAAATAGGAACTCAAATCCGATGAATCCCAGCTGCAGCGCGTTGAGAATGACCTCGGCCCTTAGCACGTAGGTTTGCCAGATGAGAAGATAGATGCAGCCGAAGAGCGAGGGCAGCGAGATGACCATGGACATCACGACGGCCACTACATGTTCGGTCAGGTTGCCTTTGATGCCTACGAAATGTGATAAATGTATAAATTCATTCGTTGAACGACACTGATAACGCAATAAAACATGCTTCAAAGTTTGCAATTCTGTGACTTACGTATCAAAAATTAAAAATAACATAGTATGTTGAGCCTTCATTATCGAACCATGTATTTCAAATTAAAATAAAACACATGCATCTGCCTAAAAAAGCATGTATTATCGTATATATTTCCAGAACGCAAATACTTGAATGCGAAATGGAACAATGAAATATGTCTTTATTTGTCGCGTTTTAACCATACTTACCAAAGAACAACCTTACAGCTTCCAGGCCAGCAAGAATAAACAGGAGGACGACTTCTGCAGGAAGCGATGCGGTAGGATAAGGCAATGATTCCCCTGCAATGATTAATACATGACGCAATATTTACTAGTGAATTGGTTAAGTGTCCGTTGCCTCGGTTAAAGGATTTTATACGAGATTAATTGGACGGAATGGTAATCATAGTATATGTAAATATAATGAATATGTATATATAATCCGACAAAATAATAGAAAATTATTAGAAAATGAAACATCGTAGATATCGATATAAATTTACATGACCCCATGTCCCATGTCGGGATCAGGTTGCATCTAGTCTTGAAGTTCACACAATATTGTCAAAATAAATGTTAAATACTGTTTATAGAAGTAATCGCAATATCTTGATTTAAAGTATCTAAATGTACCAACATAAATATTTAAATAATACCTCATAAGATTTTAAAGCTATGTAACAACTAGTTAGCTTATTTCACTTACCTTTGTATATAAAAATTAACGCCTCACAAACCCAAAAGAAGGCAAAGTACCAGGCATTGCAATATAGCAAAATCTGATAGGGCAAGGATGATCGCTACACATGTGTCAAGGAATTAAGATCGCATAAAAACTTTACATCGAGTAATTGTTATAAATCAAAATTATGCCTCACGAGATCTCATGCACGCTAATAGAAAAATTCTAAAACAAATTGACGAGTGTATGTACATGTCCATACGTGTATGTATATGCTAATACTTGTAAAAGGATACAACTATCTGTATTTTTCCTGCAACAGAAGAAACAAAAAATGAAATAATTCATGAGAAAATGACAATCGTACCAAGAGCTTAGGTTATGCTATACACATGTCTCATATGGACCATGCTATTTATTAAAACAACTATTCGCAATTATATATAAAAGATAATACACTTTAGTATGATATTTAGCATTATTTGTTCAATGCATCTTTATTAATGACTATATTTCAAAAATAAACAAACACTATAGCTAAAGGCATGAACTAAAGGCATGCATTGGTTTCCTGCTTATATAAAGAAATACCTTTCAATTTAAATATATACAAGAAACATATAATATGAAGGAATAGGAAACCAAAATACCAACAACCCCTGAAGTTTCAACCCCAACAAGGAGTTAATAGCTAAAAAGATTCATCAAGTACAACAAGAAATGTATTGCTGGCCGTCGGACAGGCGGTTTGCAAAGCATCACGTCCGCAATTTGTAAGGTCTAAACAGGTTATTATCTTTTTTTAACGATGTAACGAAGTTTTATCCTCTGCACTCCAAAAGTTGTTTCAATATTTTCTATTTGTGATACCATACATAGCATAATTAAAGCTCATCATATTCATGATATTCTGATGTTGTTCAAGGTGCTTTATTCGAGTCAAAAGAGTAATACATATCAAAACTCAAAATGATATGGAACGGCGAATAGAGTAAATCATTTTAATCGATCAGCTTGCTAAGTCCGACACATTTATCACAGATGAGTTTGTTCGGTCCAATGTTGAATGGGTGTCGTACCGGATTAGACATGTTTTGACGTAAAAGCCAAGATCGTTCCTGTATGTCAGTGTATGTGTATACTTAGAGATAAAGTTCGACTTAAATTTTGATTGATAGATTGAAAATATTGATTCATTAAATTTCGAAATATGTATTGTAAAGCAATAATCTTTATCTATTTCGATTGATCCATCCCTTGATCTCTCTGTGTCTTGTTCATTAAAAAAATATCAATGCTTCCAAAGGGGGCTTCCTTTATGTTTATACCAAATGTTTACCCCAAATGGTAAAATATATTGTCAGCAATCCGGCTTTATCGCTCAACCCCGAGAAACTCCAAATTGACTTATTATAAATGAAAAGCCAATTGTAAAAGGAAGATGGATCGGCTGCTTTATTATGTAAAGCTCAGTTTCCTCTATTTATCACACATACATAAGGCTTTCTGGGCTTCGTGACTGAGGAGTTTGGATAAAAACAAGTCAAAACTCGTAGCTTGTATTTTTTGGAATTTTGAAGCAATTGATTGTGCTAAATCATCTTGAACAGATGTAAGATTATTTCACAAATATAAATATGTGGTTGAAAATGCTTATAAATATATAGAAACATGAATGAGTACGATTTTATTCACCTGTTGCCATTTTTTGTTTACTATTTGCATTCGAAACGCAAAACTTACCGAAGAAAAAATAAGGCTATGGACTAAAAGTGTATAGACATGTCTAACTGGTTGTCATGCATTTTAGTGTTTTTTTAGCCCCCAACCGGGGCCTAGGGGCCCGGAGGGGGCTATTAAAACGGGTTGATTTTGTGGATCCAAAAAGTGACCAAAAAAAGTTTCGTCAAGGCCTAGCACTAAAACGGTTGCATGTAGCTATAAACATCAGTGGGAATGAATGTGTGAAAAGTTATAAGGTAGATGCCCGACCTTTTTATTTTTTGATTCAATAAATGATAAGTCAGGAAATCTCACTTTAAAGTTCAAAATTTGCAACTTTTTGGGGGAAATATGACGCAAACAATTGAGATGTAACAATTATGCTCAGCAACAATAACTAGGAAAAGTATGCTTGTGACGCAATTAATCAATTGTTCAAGCTGCATAAAAATTGAATTATTGCGTCACAAGTGGATTTAGTGCATGATAATCGTTTTTCAACCAAGAAAAATATTTATTAAATGGTGAGGATGCATTTCTTGAAGAAATTATAGTGAAAGGCTAAGATGCACGGAAAAGATGTACTGCATCTTAGCTCTTCTTCTGATTTCAATTTTAACCAGCTGCATATGTAAACAAATGTTCAGAAAAAATCAAATATTCGTAATAAACCATATCAACATGGATATATGTTTGAATCATTGATGTCAAATAGATGATTATTTCATCCACGATGATTAATGTACATAGTAATCACTTAAGTTATCCTTATTTCTGATTTAAAATGAAAATATTGTATTATCGCCCAGCAATAACACTGCATAAAAACATCTGTCAAACAACCGTTTTCCATGTAATAAAGGGAATACAATATTCAGATGCAGGATAGGAAGATGTTTATTGCACTCAGGGAGTCGAAGTGGATGCACTCAGCCTTCGGCTTCGTGCATCCACTTCGACTCCCATCGTGCAATCAACATCTTCCAATCCTGCACCTTCATTATGTATTCCCATAATATGTTGTGCTAATTTCCGGCAGTCTGTTATAAACATGAATCCATTATTATACGCGAATGAATATTCTAATAACCCTGCTAATTACATTTTTTATTAAAATATTTAGAATAATAGAATCACTTAAATTCGACTTGGTGTTCATATGCAAACCGAATAGTTATATATTTGAGGAACCAATGAAAAATGAGAGATACAACATAGAGAGATAGTAACAGAGGAAATTAAACAGGGAATGAAAACAAGATAGAACAGGGAATGATACTGGAGGGTGGGAGGTTGGGGGATTTGCCCTCTACGATGGCTTGTTTTTATGGTCATCCCATGACATAATTTCCACAACCTGCATTTCCCTATTGACGAAAACATAGATCATGTAAGTAAGTAAAAGAATTTTTTCTTACTTTCCCGATAGCTTATTTTACCAGAATCTCTCTAAAAAAATCAACAGTGGAAGTAAGTTTACCAAAAACGACGCGGGTATTTGATAAATTTAAAGTTATCTTACAACTAATTGATGATATCGAAACATATATTATATTGAAACCATGTTAGTGTGCGTGGATTTGTATTATTTTCGTGTATTTGTCTATGTGTAATATATGTTTTTTTTAACAAACTCAAACTGTCATTTCTTATTTCTCTCTATTTCCTTATCTTCCTTTTTCTATGTGTCATAATATTGCAAATGAATAAAATCCAAATGTTTATTTTGAAATAATATCGACAGCTCTTTAAATGTAGATATCGGGTGCGGATTCAGAGGGGGCGCACACGGCGTCCCCTGCTCGCCCTTATATGCCATATGAAAATAATTTGGCACCGCCTCCGGTTCGGTCTGATATTTTATATTGTTGGCGCCCCAAAGGTCGATATTTTCTGGACCCGCACCTTAATATACCATGATTAAAGAATCAGTAGGTTATCAAATTTACAACCATAAAAAGTAAATAATTATTTTCAATTATCTATTGTTTTTGGATAAGGCAATGACCAATTTTAGCTGAAAAGGAAATAACGAGGAAACAAGTATTAAGCTGATCCTTGAGATTTTGAAATTGCTATAAAATATCTACATTTTTAAGCGTGTCATTGATTATAATAACGTATCAAAGATTATTTTAGACAAGTACAAATATATTTTGTTTTCTTGCTTTTTATTGACACGCATTTTGAATTTTTATTGCTAAGGGTGTGTTCAAAATGATGAAAACCAACCTTCAAACCTAACCACAAACTACTTGAGGTCGTCGCATTGACAATACCAATATCAAGGTTGGTTTGAAGGCCCTTGAAACTTAGCTTCAAACCACCTTCAAACCTCCCTTCAAACCAAATACGCATATATGAAATCCTGTTGATGCCTGTTGACATCTAGTTTGAAGCAAGTTTGTAGGTGATATGAGAAGTAAAATTGCTTATTAACGCCATGGCCTAAAGTGTTTTGAAGTTGGATTTTAAGATTGTTTTGATCAATTTGAACGCAACCTAAGAATTATAGACTATTAACAACAACTCATTAATGATAGCTTAATAGAGAGTTTGTGCAAATATAAGATCTTTGTGTAAATAGCCTGGATTTGCCTGGAATTCCCCAAATACAGCCAATCACATTGTGTGTTACTGGTTTGTTTGCGTAATTTTGACGTCATTCTTGCCGATTTCCCAAAATTGCACAAACTCTCTAATATTTATGCAAATAAGAGTTGATAGCATAGTGATTATTCCAGTGCATGTTTCCAAGCTTTTATTCCTTGTTATTTTCTCTATGCTGCTACATCGCATTCTCCATGTGGCTCCATTATTTCCACACACTGTCTTGTCAACATAGAAGCAACGAGGAAACAAGCCCAAATACCTCTCTTAACAAGCAGTTGGTTCTGTCATCGACATTGTACTTAGACATATATATCACTGCATTTCCTTTAAAAGTAACTCGAACCGTGTGTTTACCTGATTAATAGGGAACTCTTTGTAAAAAAATAAGGAGAAAATAATATGTTAACAAAACATGTTACATAGAGAGGAAGTGGCCAAATTACATTTGCTAAAATTGGTTGGAAACTGTTTTCTTAAATTAACGAAGAGTATTAGATACAAACGTTTAATTCCTAACATTTTGCGTTTTTACTGCATATGAATCAACAGTCACAAATAAAATAATACGTGTCTACCGCATGAGTTATAAACAAATGGTTGTTCTTTAGCAAAACATCAGCTTCATTAACATACATCTTTTGCCGAGCAGATTGGGAGGAGATGAGAAAATTCATTTCCATATTGTAAAACCGTAAAGATCATTATCAAAGATGGCATGATTATATTTTGCTACAAGACCTGGCTTTTTAAATACAACTTGATAGATCTTGTTTCTGTTGATTAAGATTATTTCTAGAGTTTCAAAGTAAATGATTAGTAGCTGATCCACATCTTGAATACATGAATTTGTGTAGGCCAAATGTTGCCCAAGCTATAAAAATCATATTGTCTTGATTCAATTTGAGACTTAACAGAATATTTGTGGGTATAGCAGCAAGTATCGATGGAAAACATAATTACGTGTATTAATTGCAAAGGCAACCTTAATGGTAAAGTAAATTGAAAAATGTCACTCAAACGCAATAAGGTTAACCGAAAAATTGTTCTGATTCCAAGGTGTTGGAACATTATTTCTCTAGAACAAATGTAGCATCTGAAAGAAGTGTCATTTAATTTTGTTAAAATTGTGTAATAATAAGACAAACGCCGCCTTAGTTACATATATTGTTTGATTTTATTTTTCAACACAACGAGTAACTTTATAATTTATGTTGATTTATCCAATGCTAGTATTATAATCTATGTCAGTATCCAAATTGTTTTTCTTGTTTTAAAAGTAGCTTATTTACTTAATGATATACTATTTATTTTTGTAAGGTTATTTATTTAAGTTCAATCCCACCTCACCCCTATCACTTTTTGCTATATAAAAATTAATTCGCTTAGCTACATCAGTGGAAAGCATTTAGCATAAAATAATATAACTTTTTCACAATAACAATTGTCGAAAAACCAATACAGGCGAAAAAGTTTATTGCCTAGTTTCAAAGCTCGCGTTTCAATCTTAGATTAAGTCGGGTATTATTAGGACTAATCCGAGACTGAAATATCCAAGACTAATCTAAGACTGCTTCAATAATCTAAGATTAATCCTCGATTATTTTTCATTTTCAGACCTTTTGACCAACCTTGGATACATGAATCTAGGAATAATCTAAGATTAATTCTCATGTCTCATGATAACATGAGCACTATGTTGATAAACGTCTATCCTGGAATCTATTCTGAAGCATAAATTCATTTGTATATATCTATGCATCAGTACGTCGTGTTTGGCCCTTTTCTCTGTCTTTGATCACACATATCAATGTGCCATTCATTTTCTCTGTAGAGGGTCGATAGTCTACTTTTCAAATCTATTGCAAGGCGTTAAAGTATCTCGGTATATGTACATACAAACATTCGAATCATCACAATATAATACAAACAAGTGGAATACACTGTAAAGTTCATATTTAGCTAGCAAGATAACAATTATGGCACAAATATATCTGAAAGTTAGGCATTTGATCATACAACTTTAGCTAAATGCCATGATATTATATACATTGTCATAAATTGAAGTTAAGCTTTTGGACAAAAAAAAATATCTTTTCTTATCAATCAAACTAATTCAAGAATAATATACTGCTATATGTACTTTGTGTTACTCAATATAATTATAAACGAAAAAACACAAATTTCGAGTAGATAAGGCAACATTTGCAAATGATACCCGACTTAATCCTACTAGCCCCCAGGATTGAATTTACAGCCTTAGATTGACTGTAGTCCATAGATCTGAAACGCGAAAATTTCCTAATCTTAGACTAATCCCCGGATTACAGCCAATCTTAGATTAATCGCGAACTCTGAAACTGGGCATATATCTATCGATAGACATTATAGATCATATTTCAGGAGTATCCAGCAATTCATTCTGTGAAATATCTACAGTAGTAAGAAATCTTCCTTGCTGGCAATTAAACAGACCCAAACAAACATGCAAATTTCAATTTTATTCTAGGTTTTTTTTACAAGAAATAAGATTTTCTGACTAACCTTACTGATAAGCTAAGAATGAATAACTACTTAAAGGCATACTATTACATCCCTTTAAGCTGCAAATTGTTTCATTTCATACCGAAATGAATCCAATCAAACCAACTTCTAAAACTTAACACATGATATTGAAATAAATATTTGATTTAAACTGTGGTACACCCGTTTTAACATACCGTCAACAAGTTCTTTTCGCCAAACTCTGGATGGCTAATTTTCTTTTGTGAGAGCGAAATGTCTTACATTCGCTAATAGCTTGCACAGCACATGCGAAATCATAGTTGAATACGATGCTTAGCCATGGGTTGATCGAACTATTCAATGGATATACAAAATATGTTATGAAAATACCCCATTGTTTGTAGTCATGCAAAACAACAGTTGAAACTGCTCCTAGAAGGATGCCTAGGATTTGGGTTGCCAACAGAATACATACAGTTGCGATATGAAGATATAAATTTTTGACGTTGTTACCAACTGTCGCAGATCGGCTTTTACTTTCAAAAGCTATGGTTTTAAGTTCCTTTCTGCTATCATTGAAATATTTGAAGATCTCCACATAACATATTGCGCAAACAATACCGACTATGATCCCTGGCAAGAACCAGAAACTGAGTTGTGCTGCCGCTTTGCTAACACCAGACCTTACAAACGGAGCACAGTAACCACCGTATGTAGAGTTCAAACTGCCTCCCGTAAATTTTGATTCGAAACCAAATCCTATGACCGAAGCGCTGAACCATGCAGATGATAAAATCCAAATCAAAACTATAGTCAAATTATGACCACCAAATCGCATATATTGAATGTATATATCCACGTACACAATTCGCAAACATCGATCTATAGCGATACCGGTCATCGATAGAATTTGTGCGTAATAATAGGCTACAGCACAATACATCTTTCCATGGCAAATCACCACGAGAAAGTCCTCATTGAAATACTCCACGGTGCTCACATAGTTGATCGCTTCCAAGGCGAGACTTAGTAGGCCGACTAGAGCGAACAGATCGGTAAACGCTAAGTTTAGAATGAGCGCGGCGACGCGTTTGCGACAGGCCCGAGAGGTGGCGCCACTAGCGAGCACGAGGCCGTTTCCGGTGATGTTGGCGAGTGACGTCATCAGAATGAGTGACAGCATCAGCGTGAGGAGGATTTTATCGCTACTTTCGACTTGTTCCGACATGGTGATATGAAGTCCTCCCTGTTTTACAACAAATGCGTCCTTATGATTAATTTGAATGTGAAACCATGTATTGTAAAACTCTTAATTTAGTATTCGACGAAGCCTTTTTTCATGGTAGTTTGTAATTTAATTAATGAAATATAAGAGCAAAGCTATTCCAATAACTATTGATAAAGCTATTGTTTTGTATTTTTGATATATAAACAGCGTTTTTATATCTTATTGTATTATTTTCCCTTGCAATTTTGCTGAATTCAATTACAAAACCCATCATTTACTACAAAGACGTGGTAACGAAAGGAAATCATGTTGGGTTGGATAAGGGTTATTATCCACATGATAATAATTGAGTAAAGTCTCATTTTACTCTGGCATAGATTCTGGCATTCATTTTCATGTATTAGCACACCAGTTGCATGGTTTTTATGAGACATTTTGCAACTTTTGTGTAACTTCATGTGTCTCATCCGAAACAATTACTGCTCAGTTGTAGACCAGCCACAAAGCGTTCTATATAATTATCAACTGTTGTATCAAGCCATCATTCTCGTGATTTGGGTTATTAATTTATATCATTATAATTTATATAGGGTAATTTCGATGTGTCCTTAATAAAATCAACACCCTTATTAGGGTGTGTTTCCACCGCGGAAAAGACAGTAGTTTTTTTTCCACTGTTTTCTTTAAAGGACTTTTTTAAGTCCAATAACGAAAACCGTGAAAAATACCGTCTGTCTTTTTTCCGCCGTGGAAACACACCCTTAGGGTGTGTTTCCACGGCGGAAAAGGCCAGTGGGTTTTTCTTGTTCATTTCACTATTTTCTTTATAAGATTTTTCACAACCTCCGGAAAAGCTGGCTGTGTTCTATGGAAAAAGTGGTTCCACGGCGGTTTCTCACCCGAAGCATAGATGTTTGACATTTAAAGAAATAAATTACTCTTCTCGACATAAGCTCTCTGAGTTTTGAAATAACCTGTGAGATTTGTGTTGACTTTCCAACTTTGTGGGTCGTAAAAGGCAACATTTTGTTTTGATGTTTGACATTTTGACAAAGTGTTGCCAATTCTTAACCAGGCTTTCCATGTCCTGATTAATCGTATGTGAACTGAACTTTTACATTTTGTGACAGAACGTAAATTTAAATGAATTTTAAATGCAGAAATGCTTGTACGATCGCAAAAAAGGTTTGTGAGAAACCGCCGTGGAAACACAAAAAGTGTTTAGCTTTTGTTGCAGAACCGCCGTGGAAACACACCCTTAAACAGTTTAAAAGAAATTTGTATAAACTCAAAACCAAGAGCACAAGCCCAGTTTACGTTACACGAAACCTAGAATGAAAAGATAGAATTCTAGTCACACGTTGCCCAAATCTTAAATAATAGAATCTACCTAGCAAATAAAAAAAACGGTCTCGTATCTTGATTAATTTTGTATATATATCTTAAGATATTGTATTTGTTTTGATTACTGGCCATATTGATAACATAATTCATGCAAAGAAAACAAAATGGTAAAATTTCAATTTATGTATAAATTTGGATTGTTTTATGTGTCAAAGACAAATCCTTGTTGGTTTAAAGACGAAATTTCTAAATCGCTTAAAAAGACTTCGAGGGCACTTCTTGTGCAATCGCTGTTCTTTAAAAGACATTTTCGGTTTGGATGATTGCACTCAGCCGCCACGCGCCACTCGATTCGTTCACTGAAGATGTACCACATCGTAGATAAGTGACTCTTCCCCCAGGCCACTTTGAAGCGCGACAATCCCCACCCCATCCCGGGGAACCTACACCGAAGATCTTTATCTCACATATAAAGTGGCCTCCTACCCCTCTCTCCTCCACCAATGAAGTACGCCCGTCACCTCCCCAGCCTG